>JBAMBQ010004571.1:0-23422 GCA_037044495.1 Stegana nigrithorax | reverse complement strand
GCCTCAATGCAGCAAAGTATGATGCACTTCATGGCTTCTATACAAACCGCAATACAAGATCTTATACGGAATCAAAACATGCCGATCCAAATGCTTGCTACGCAAATGTGATGGCTCCACAAAATATAGTCTTCTGGAATGCCAATGGGGTTCCACGCCACAAATTAGATATATCAAAATTTCTCAAATACATGAAAATTTATATTATGCTAATTGCGGAGACACACCTTACTAAAAAATAAAAATTTCAATTAACGGGATACAAATTTTGTGGCACAAATCACGCGATGGCAAAGCCTATGGCGGAGCTGGAGTACTTGTCAGGAACCGCCTTAAACATTACCTACTAGCCCAGTTTGCAGAAAACTATGTGCAAGTCAATTCAATTTGTGTGCAATCTACATGCAGCAACCTAAACTTGTTTTTCAACTCGCTGGGCGACCGTTTGTTAGCTGCAGGTGATTACAACGCAAAACACCGCCACTGGGGATCCCGCTTGTCTAACCCCAAGGGGAAGCTACTATACAGCGCACTTATAAATAAAACAAATAAACTGAATTATGTCTCGCCGAGTAGGCCTACATACTGTCTAGCTGATCCAAAAAAAAAAAAAAAAAAAAAAAATACCCGATTTAATAGACTTTGCGATAACACGGAAAATCTCAAGTTGCTTTGTATCTGCAGAAGCCCTCTCTGAGTGTTCTCTCGTCAAAGAGTGCTCTAGAAGGCTAACATCGTACAAAAAACATAAGCAGTCATATCGAATTGAGCCCATCCATTAATAACGACGTTGAGATCGAGAACTCCGTCAGGGAACTGCGTACAATCACAACCTCCTCCATTTCACCCGATCAAAGTTCGCCCTGCTACCATAAGAAACATTATAAAAGAACAACTAAATCCGAAAAAAGCACCAGGACACGATCTGATTACAACTAAAATGATATTGGAACTTCGAATCATCGCCACTGCATTTGTTACAAGTCTATTTAATGCGATATTCCGGTGTGGTCACCTTCCAACTGAGTGGAAAAAGTCGATTATAATAATGATCCAATACATGCAATTTCTTCAAATGAGGCCGCTTTTCCACGATTTCGTCTTAGTCGCTGTTTATGGTTTTTATACCCTTTACCAAAAAAGTATATATATTCTTGATCAGCATCGAAAGGCTAGTCGATCTAGCCATGTCCGTCTGTCCGTCCGTCTGTCCGTCTGTATGAACAAACGGATCTCAGAAACGGTAAGACCTACATTCACCAAATTTGGCAAGAAGACTCTCCCAATCCATAGGCATAACAAGTTTTTTTTTTTCGATATTCGACCTATAAGATATAGCTGCCATAGGAACGATCGGCCGAAAACCCACATTTAGTAACAAAAACCCTTTTGTTTTTCAAGATATCTTCACCAAATTTTTAATTTAATAGTTGTTGCTCATACCCAAATACATATCTCAATATTATATATAACGGTTTACTATATCATATAGCTGTCATAGGAACGATCGGCCGAAAAACAACATTTACTGAGAAAAACTTTTTTATTTGTAAGAATATCGTTACCAAATTTTATATTTGACAGTTTTAGGTAATATCCAATTATACTCCTGAATATGATAAATATCGGTTTACTATAACATTTAGCTGTCATAGGAACGATCAGCCAAAAAGGGGCTTTTACTAAAAAAAAATTTTTTTTTTGTTTTGGATTGGGTACAGGGTTTTCTATAGTCGGTTACACCCGACTATAGCCCTGCCTTTCTAGTTTTATATTTGAAATGTTGTTCAAATTGTGTTTTATTTTTCAATGACATGTCATTACAAAATGTCGAAAATTTTGCCTGTTAGATTGTGTCTCTGTTGCTGTTCTTATTATTGTTCTTGTGCCTTGGCAAGTTTTGCTGGTTTAATAATTTCGGCAGCTATTTTGTTTATTTATTTATTTATTTTTATACCATGTACCAAAAAATGGTAAAAGGTATATTAAAGTTGTGCAAATGGGCAAAAGGAGGCGTGGCAGACCCAACAAAGTATATATATTCTTGATCAGCATCGAAAGACGAGTCGATCTAGCCATATTCGTCTGCCTGTCCGTCTTTCCGTATGAACGCACGGATCACGGAAACGGTAAGACCTACAATTACCAAATTTGGCACGAAGGCTCTACTAATCCATAGACATAACGAGTTTTTTGGATATTCAACATATAACATATAGCTGCCATAGGAACGATCGGCCGAAAAACCACATTTCGTTAGTTGTCTTTCTGTTCGCTGGCCTGCTGACTGGTTATTTAGTTGGGTGGCAAGTGCGCTAAACGTAAAGTTGTTGCAAACTGGTTTCGAATTTTTTTCTGTAGGGGAAGTTGAGTCTTGCAAGCTTCCACTTCCTCTAACGTTTTTATGTACGTACTTGGCTTCGAAAAGTCGGATGTATTTTTACAATTTTCATGATGCAAAGTCAGCCGCAGGCTTATCGAGGCTTTTGGGTAGAAGCTCTAAAATGAATGATCGTACTTAACAAAAATTTAAATGAAAAAAAAAAAAAAATTAAATGCAAAAAAATTACAAGCCAGCAGTGGACCAAAAGTGGATTCTGTGGAACGTTTCTTTTTGTGACTTTTTACCAAACACACATCTTCCTTATGGTTTTTATTTTATAGATTTCTTATAGAGCTGACTTGGCTTATCTATTTATCGTTATCGTTTTTGTTGTAGTTGGCATTTCTGCCACAGCTAGATAACTTTGTGCACTTGATATGCGGTTTCTAAATGCAATTTACGCTGCTGCTTTTTGTTCGTCTGTCTGTCCGTTTGAATAAACAGATCTCGGAAACGGTCTGATCTACAACCACCAAATTTTGCATGAAGATTCTCCTAATCCATAGGCATAATGAGTTTATTTTTCTTTCGATATTCAATCTATAAAACATAGCTGCCACAGAAACGATCGGCCGAAAAACCACATTTACTATCAAAAATCCTTTTGTTTTTTATTATTATTTATATTACCAAATTCCGAATTAGGAACGATAAGCTGAAAACCAACATTTACTGAGAGAAACTTTTTTATTTATGAAGATATCAATACCAAATTTTGGATTTAATGATTTTAAGTAATATTCAATCATACTCCTGAATATGATAAATATCGGATTACTATAACATATAGCTACCATAGGAACTATAGGCCGAAAAGTGACTTACTAAAAAAAAATTTTCATTCTTGAGATATCCTTACATAATGAATACAAAATATTAAAGCAACAAAGAAATATATTCAGTTTTGGATTGGGTACAGGGCTTCCTATAGTCGGTTTCATCCGACTATAGCCCTGCCTTTCTAGTTAGTATCTATAGTTTGTCATTTCACCAGGAGACTATAAGCCTTTTCTTTGGATTAACGTTTGTTTGGGGGATGGATAAATACCTTGGACTCGTCCTCGATAGAAGACACACATTCAGGGAGCACATTGCCGCGGCTATTGGTACCTGCCGTTTCAAACTTAAGAAGCTACACTGGCTCCTCAACAGCAGAAGCAAACTCCCAAACTCGCAACAAGCGAACAATCTACCAACAGGTGGTTGCGCTTACTTGGCGGTACGGTATCCAAATCTGGGGTATCGCAGCAGCAACGAACCGCAAACGGCTGCAGACCATGCAGAATAAAGCCTTGCGCCTAATAACTGGCTGCAACTGGTATGTTCGCGGCTCTATCCTGCATCGAGACCCTAATCTAACTACCGTTGAGGACCAAGTCTGCTTTTTCTCCAGCAGATACCATGACCGTTTGTTACACCATAAGAACCGGCTGGCCAGACCCCTCGCCACCACAGTCCCTATAAGGAGACTCAAACGACGTCACTTTGGACATCTATTCTAGAATTTGGCTTCGGCCCTTGGTATTGTTATTTTATGTTAATTATGTTTAAACCTAGAAACACTTTTTGGTAAACACGTTCAAAAACTGGCGATTTACAACTACACCAGGTGTCTCATAGCACTATATGATATGCTGATTAACGCCTAATCAATAAAAAAAACACATTTCCTAACCAAAACCATTTTGTTTTTTAAGGTATCGTTTCCAAATTTAATCATTCTAGCTAATACCCAATCACATATCTAAATATTATGTATATCGGTTTACTATATCATATAGCTGCCATAAAAACGATCGGCCGAAGAACAACATTTACTGAGAAAAACTTTTTTGTTTATAAAGATATTGTTACCAAATTTTGGATTTGACAGTTTTAGGCAATATCCAATCATATTCCTGATATAAATTTCGGTTTACTATAACATATAGCTTCCATAGGAACGATCAGCCGAAAAAGGGTTTTTGTTTAAAAAAAAATTTGTTTTTCTAGAGATTTCCTTACTTATTTCCTTGAAGCAACAAAAAAATATATTCAGTGTTGGATTGGGTACAGGGTTTTCTATAGTCGGTTACGCCTGACTATAGCCCTGCCTTTCTAGTTGTATCTTTATTTATTGCGCGTCATTTATTTCTTATTACATATGAATTTGTTTTTTGTCGTTTTTTAATTTGCCTTTTTATATTATTTATTCAAAATTGATTGAGTTTTTTTCCGCTTTACTATTTATGTAAATTTTCGCATAGCCTAGTTACATTTTATGCGCACGGATTTGGGGGTCAATAGTGCAGTCAGCCATAATGCCTAACAATTGGGTGCCATGTAAATGTAAGAAGTTCAATAAACAAGCAATTTTATCACATTAATACTCAGAAAATGAGCGAATGAACGAACGAGTAAAACAAAACTAATAATTCACCAAGCAAACCTAAGCCACACAACGCGTTTGCACAGTCAGTTCTTAAACTAATTAACCAAGTAGGCGCCTAATTTGACAAGTCCCTAAGTAAGTTTTGGCTTGGTTGGTTACACGTTTAGCAAGTTGCTTGCCTGCATTTTTACGTATGTATGAGTGTGCGTATATGAGTACTTTTATTTGTGCTAAACAGTCTGATGCCAAGTGCTAAGCGGAATGCCTAAAAGGTCAGGTCAGCATGATCAGAGCTTGCATTTACTTAATTACTTTGGCATATTAACAGCATGATGGAAATGCAATTGACTTAATGCATTTTATAAAAAATTTAATAAAAACAAGACAGAAAAAAGTTACCAGTAAACTGGTGGCTAGAAGTACCTGCGCTGCGCGCAGTTTCATCGGAACATAGTTATGGAATTGTTTTAATTTTAATGTCTTTAAATTTTTATATTATACTTTAATTTTATCGTGTGCGTCAGATGCATAATTTAATCGAATATTTTATCATTTTCAATAAAGCGTTCATTGGCAAAAAAAAAATTAGTAATTAACTAGAAAAGCACGGGCTATAGTCGGGCGCACCCGACTATAGAATACCCTGTACCCAGTCCACAATTCAATAAATTTCTTTTTTTATTTTAATATTTTGTATTCATTATGTAAGTATATCTCAAGAAACAAAAAAGTACTCCTTAATAAAATTAAAGCTGCAAGTTGTTTTTCACATATTAATGTACATATTATATATATGTATAACAGGTCAATGACGTCTCACACAAAGTATGCTTACAAAACACAAACTTTCATATTTTCTTGAGTGCAACAAGAAGTATGCGCACATGTGTATAGATCACCTAGAAATATGGTGTACAGGATTATCTTGACAGCAGAAAACCATGAAATTATAACACTTTCACATATTAATGAGTTGCAAATGTTGCATGCTGTACTGCTAAAATCGCTTTCACATTCACTTCTGTAATCAATGAAAAACAATAAAAATTTATTAAAATCTTCCATCATCAGCAAACGAATTCACGACTGCCCCAACTAATGACTAATTCGGTGATTTTGGTTTATTTATTGCATATAAAGGGAAAAACAATGAAATAGATTAAAGGAGTGGCTACACCAGGTAAACATCGGACAAAATATCAAACATTTCGGTGATTTCTTCAGATGATACGATTTAAGGATTTTGCCGACAGCAAACATTAAACATTCGACACAACATCAGACACAACATTAGACATTATAAAAGAACAACTAAATCCGAAAAATCCACCAGGACACGATCTGATTACAACTAAAATGATATTGGAACTTCCAATCATCGCCACTGCATTTGTTACAAGTCTATTTAATGCGATATTCCGGTGTGGTCACTTTCCAACTGAGTGGAAAAAGTCGATTATAATAATGATCCAATCCATGCAATTTTTTCAAATGAGGCCGCTTTTCCACGATTTCGTCTTAGTCGCTGTTTATGTTTTTATACCCTGTACCAAAAAATGGTAAAGGGTATATTAAAGTTGTGCAAATGTATGTAACGGCAAGAATGAGGCGTGCCAGACCCCATAAAGTATATATATTCTTGATCAGCATCGAAAGGCGAGTCGATCTAGCCATGTCCGTCTGTCCGTCTGACCGTCGGTCCGTCCGTCTGTCCGTCTGTATGAACAAACGGATCTCAGAAACGGTAAGACCTACAATCACCAAATTTGGCAAGAAGACTCTCCCAATCCATAGGCATAACAAGTTTATTTTTTTTTTCGATATTCGACCTATAATATATAGCTGCCATAGGAATGATCGGGTGAAGACCCACATTTAGTAATAAAAACCCTTTTGTTTTTCAAGTTATATTCACCAAATTTTGGATTTAACAATTTTAGCTAATGCTTAATTACATTAATTACAAATACAATAAACATAAAAGCCAAAAGCAAAAATAAACAAATTTTGCACCACTTATATAGCCACGGTAGAGTGAATTTGAAAATTAATGCAATATCGTATAAACAATTTTAGCGTATGAGTATAAAATATTTTATCGCATCGTCGCGGGGACATGTTGTCGCATTATCGGGTTGAAAATTTTAAGTAAACAACAAGTGAGCGTTATACTGTCGTCCCGCTCGAACATACTAACACATAAAGAATTGCCCTCTTGCTCCAACTCTTCAACATGTTTACCAGAGTTGCAGCTACAACTGCAACTCAAATGCAAAGCAGTCAGTCTGTAACAACTAACACTGCGCGTTTTTTCCTTAAATAAATAAAATTAACAAAAATGTTGATGTATTTATTTTAAACGAATAATTTCAAACTAACAAAAACGTTACCACATCTCCCCAGTGTTCGGATACAGCTTTTTTTTTTTGCTTCTTGAGATATGGTTTAATAATTAATACAAAATAGTAAAGCAAAATAAAAATTTTGTAAATTTTTGTTTGAATACAGGGTATTTTAGACCTCTGTCTGTCTAGTTATACCCTGTACCAAAAAATGGTAAAGGGTATATTACAGTTGTGCAAATGTATGTAACAGGCAGAAGGAGGCGTGGCAGACCCCATAAAGTATATATATTCTTGATCAGCATCGAAAGGCGAGTCGATATAGCCATGTCCGTCTGTCCGTCTGTCTGTCCGTCTGTATGAACAATCGGATCTCGGAAACGGTAAGACCTACAACCACCAAATTTTGCACGGAGACTCTCCCAATCCATAGGCATAACGAGTTTATTTTTTTTTTTCGATATTCGATCTATATGTAATATATAGCTGCCATAGGAACGATCGGGTGAAAACCCACATTTAGTAACAAAAACCTTTTGATTTTCAAGATATCTCCACCAAATTTTGGATTTAACAGTTTTAGCTAATGCCCAAAAACATATCTCAATATATTACATATCGGCTTACTATATCATATAGCTGTCATAGGAACGATCGGCCGAAAAACAACATTTACTGCGAAAAACTTTTTTGTTTATTAAGATATCGTTACCAAATTTTGGATTTAATTTTTTTAAGTAATATTCAATCATATTTCCGAATATAATGAATATCGGTTTACTATATCATATAGCTGTCATAGGAACGATCGGCCGAAAAACAACATTTACTGAGAAAAACTTTTTTGTTTATTAAGATATCGTTTCCAAATGTTGAATTTAATTGTTTTAAGTAATATCCAATCATATTCCCGAATATAATAAATATCAGTTTACTATAACTGCCATAGGAGCGATATGCCGAAAATGGGTTTTTGACAAAAAAAAAATTTTTTTTCCTGAGATATCCTTACTAAATGAATATAAAATATTAATGCAACAAAAAATATATATTCAGTTTTGGATTGGGTACAGGGTTTTCTATAGTCGGTTACGCCCGACTATAGCCCTGCCTTTCTAGTTTTCCTTTATTTTTATAGACACCACACTACTAAAGTGGAAAAAAGCAAAGCATTTTCCACGTTTAATTTCTGTCTGTTTTGCCATTTAAAACTGCATTTGAACGAAAAATATATACGCAGTAAGTATGTTGAAAACAAGAAAGGCAGGGCTATACTCCACCACACCCGTCCATAGAATACCCTATATTGTAAACTTTGTAAAAGCCATTTTTCGGCCAATCGTTCCTGTGGTGGCTGTATAATATAGTGGACCGATATACACAATATTGAAATACTTAGATGATGGTGTTTGTTTGATAACGTTAGCAACAACAACATGATAGTAACGGCTAACACCATGTTCAGTAATAAACTAGAAAGGCAGGGCTATAGTCAGGCGTAACCGACTATAGAAAACCCTGTACCCAATCCAAAGCTGAATATATTTTTTTGTTGCTTTAATATTTTGTATTCATTATGTAACGATGCTTCAAGAAAAAAAAAATTTTTGTTCTTTTTACTAAAAGTCATTTTTCGACCGATTGTTCCTATGGCAGCTATATGCTATAGTAAACCGATATTTATAATATTCAAGAATATGATTGGATATTACTTTAAATCATGCAATCTTATATTTGATAACGATATATTTATAAACAAAAAAGTTTTTCACAGTAAATGTTGTTTTTTGGCCGATCGTTCCTATGGCAGCTACATGTTATAGTACACCGATATTTATCATATTCAGGAATATGATTGAATATTACTTAAAATCATCAAATCTAAGCTTTGGTAACGATATCTTAGTAAACAAAAAAGTTTTTCTCAGTAAATGTTGTTTTTCGGCCGATCGTTCCTATGACAGCTATATGATATAGTAAACCGATATATATTATATTGAGGAATGTGATTGAGCATTAGCTAAAACTGTTAAATCCAAAACAAAAGGGTTTTTGTTCCTATATGTGGGTTTTCATCCGATCGTTCCTATGGCAGCTATATGTTATAGGTCGAATATCGAAAAAAAAAAATAAACTCGTTATGCCTATGGATTGGGAGAGTCTTCGCGCAAAATTTGGTGGTTGTAGGTCTTACCGTTTCCGAGATCCGTTTGTTCATACAGACCGACGGACAGACAGACAGACGGACATGGCTAGGTCGACTCGCCTTTCGATGCTGATCAAGAATATATATACTTTATGGGGTCTGCCACGCCTCCTTCTGCCTGTTACATACATTTGCACAACTTTAATAATATAAAAAACAAAAATCATGTGTGCAGTTCATATCCTGTCGAAGTAAAACCTAAACTGCTCAAGAATAGGACGTATAGACGAATTTAATAAAAATTGGTACCAAGTTTAAAATTTTTTTTTACATTGTAATTTTTAGGCTCTATGTTTTCAATAAGCTGTGTTTAACAAAGTATAGAAGTATAGAGACTTCATTAGACTTTAGGTGATATGTAAGTACTGTTGTTTTGTATTGAGGTGTTTTTTTTTTTTTGTTGTTACCATTCCTAATGGTTAAAACCAACAGAAGAAGTGCCACCTCCTAATTTTACAATAGATTGTATTGTTCTATTATTCATAATATTCAACTCTAATTATATACATATACAACATGTAAGCAGCAGACCACAACCCTACTGGTTTTGTGAATAAGAAAGACAATAAAGAGAGAATGACCAGTTTTGAAGGTAAAGAAAAAAACGGAAACGCGCTAGCTTGGGATTCTTGTATCATGACATATCCAATAGCTTACTTTGAGCGTAGCGCAAGATTTTTAGTAATATATAGAAAGAACGCAAACTGTTGGCATTTATCGGATAACTGGAGTTTAGTCACGTTATTGGAAACGTCTTTGCCAATCATCGTGTTTAATATAATATCATATTTATCATTTTAAGCACCTATTAATATGTAATTTCAGAAACAAAAGAAACAGAATAAATAAGAAATTCCTCTTGCACTACACAAAAGTTCATTAGACCAGCAAACACTTAAACACTTAACCACTTAGTCAGCCTATATAAAGAGCACCGCTATAGTAGCGTTGCATAATTGGCCTTAGCTGGAACACGTATGCAGCCCATAATCAACGCCTTATGTGGTTTAATTTACGTGCAGGCAACTTAATTGGTAGCAACGAAGGCACGAAACAACCACCGAAGAACGAATCTGAGGCCATTGTGCGACAAGTCGAAATTAGTCGACATGCTTAAGGCAGCCAGTGAGTTAAGCAGTCAGGATGGCAGTGGGAGCTGAAAGTTAGTTACCCCAATACTCGTATATATGTGTTAACAGTGACGTACGAGTATGTATATAGGTGAACACGCATTGTACGTGCTAGCAGAGCTTCAAAGCGTCTTCTTACCTTGTCAATGGTGACTAACGTTTGAAAATTTGGCTAAAAGACAAAGGAGAGACACAGAAGAGAACAAGTAGCAAACGAAAACCGAGAGTAAACAAATAGGACGAGGGACGGGGACTATTAAGACAACGACAATTACAACGACGAAAAGCAGAATAGCGAGCAAAAGAAAAAAATGTTATGGAGAAAAAAAGTGACTAAACAAAAGGATAAAATCGTTAAAATGTTAAAAACTCTGACAGAAATAAATCAATGTGCTTTATATATTCCATTTAAAGTTGGCACCTCACAAATACATCAATCACCTTCCTCTATAGTTTGTGCGGCTGCTCTAGCTTCTGGATTCCTACTCACAAAGCACACACTTTTCTCACTCAGTCACTCACTTGCTTAACGGAGCCAGTCGCTGTGCCAGTTAGGCGTCTCTCTTGGGGGTAGGTAAATGCCATGTCAAAGCAGCACAAAATCCACAATCTATTTATTAACGTTGACAATTGAGTAGAAGCAGCGCATTGTTTGTATGGGAATTCCTAAATGACTAACCGACAACGTTATCAAGAACATGGCTCAAGCGTTTATAATAACAGGAGCCACAATAAGTAGGAGAAGAAAAAAAGTAGTAGCTGATATAGTAATGATGAAGACACGTAGGACAGATAAAGAAATTGTCCTTAGTTTGTTGCCTGTATTAAATTTTATTGGCTGCCGTTAATCCGTACATACGCGCTTCGTTAGTTTATGTGTCTGTTTCTATTTTTGTTTTTGTTTTTTACTTTCCATACTGTATACAGCATAAATTTCTTCTCTTAGTTTTGTCCGTTTTTCTCATGACTTGTCAGTTTTTTCCTGCTTGACAGTCAATTTCTTGTGGATGAGGCCCAGACACAGAGCAAAGAAAAGGGTAAGAAGAAGCATATGCGTCCTATGGCAACCTTAAATAATCTACGATGTGGATTATAGGATGCTGACTGCTGTTAATGGAGATGCTGGCTGATTTTTTTCTGCCTTAAATATTTCACTGGTGGTGTCGCTAGAGGGAGCACACGCGAATGTTATCCGGCTCTTGATCGTCGGCAATTAATCGATGTGATTTTGCTTCCCTCTGCTTAAGCTACCCCTTTCAATAATTTCAATAACTTTTCGATTTGGCGTACAAAAAAAAAATTTTCAAAAAAAATTAAACAATCCAGCCAAAAGATAATAACAAAGAATAATCCTTGCGGCTGGAACACTTAGAGTAATATATTGAAGTTACGATGCTTAGAAAAAACAGAATACAGTCAACAAGGCAACCTATTCACAGTGAAAGCCGTGAAATTGACTGATTTGTATTGTTTACGACGGACGTCTCTACGGTAGCAATATTTTCCACACTTCGGGTAAAACGTAATCTCACTGGCATGGCAACATTAAGCAACGAATATTATGACTCAAATTTTTTCACTACACTATGTATTGCTTGTCTACTGGGACGAGAATTACACCCAAAATTTGGTGTTAACGCTTTTGAAGTTGCGACCAACGACTCGAAATTTCGGTAGCAGCTTTTTATTATTTGTAAACGTTTTTCGTTCGTGTACTTGATGAAAATGTTGACTTTACTGAATATTCTGACATTCACAGTTCGGTAATCGGCTTGAGTGTTCATTCACACTGAAAGTTTGAATTGTCAAGCCGCTAATGAAAGATCCTGTATATGTAACACGTCATTCAAAAAGTCCGTACGATAAGTAAGAAAAAGCAAAATTTTGACAAAACTCGATTTTATTATTCAACATAGTTTCCATTGAGGGCGATGCAACGAGTATAGAAATATTCCAACTTTTCGATACCACTTTTATAGAACGATATATCTTTTGCCTCAAAATAGACCTCAGTTTCTGCGATAACATCGTAGTTTGGTTATGCGAATCATCATCAGCTGGTTTATTTTATACATTTTAATTAATTCTCTTAGTTTGTAACTTGATCTGCGAAGCAAGAAGAGCTTAATGTTATAACCACAATTATGTTTGCTTGCGCTCATCTCTTTCATCTCCCCTTTTTACATTATTTCGTTTCGTTGTCTTGCAGATTACATTCGTTCGTTTTGCACGGCCATGCAGCCGGTAAATGCTTTTACATCACATTCGTTATTCAGCTGCGTTCGTCCACGTTTTGTACAAAAAAAGGGAGTTTAAACTGTATCATACGAAAACAAATACCAAGTGCACATTTAATAAATAAATAAATCGCGAAATTTTGCATACCGCAAGTTGTTTTATAAGTTAAATAAAAACGTGCGCTCCTAACTATTAATATTAACACTAATTATTGATATAAGCAATTAATGAGAATAAATCAACAAAAACCTATTCGTGACTATTATTTCAGCTGATTAAAAAGCTTGTCAGCTCAACATTTAAATGAAAGTAAAGTCATGCATTTTAATACCCTGTACCAAAAAAAAGCACATACCCATATAAGCACACTTTTGAAGAGAAACTGCTGCACAAAATGTTAGAAATGAAGTTTTAATTACTATGTAAAATGAATATGAACTAGGAAAGAAACAAAGCAATTCACTATTGCACTCCATTGTCACCGGTGCATGGTGGTACAACATCGGCAATAAAAATTATAGAAATAATTATTAATGAACATATTAGTGGTCGGTGACTCATATTACTGGCTTACTGTCACAATATGCTCAATAATAACAACATTTATATAAAAATGTTCTCTGTTTTCTGATGTTTCCATGCTTGTAAGCAACAGCAATGCAAAGCAAAGAGCTCACTACAGCAATAAAATAAAAAAATGTGTTATATACAACAACTAATATGGTGTATAGGACAGTCTCGATAGTAGAATACCTTAAAATAATACCATTTTCATATATATATGAGGTAAAAATGTTACAGGCTTTTCTGTTAATTTCGCTAGACTTCAAATCTGTGGTCAATGACGAATACTCATATCACCCATACATTGTAACTATGTATAATGTATATGAAGTAGAAAAGAAACAAAGCAATTCACTATTGCACTCTATTGTCACCGGTACACAGTAGTACAACATCGGTGATAAAAACTATAGAAATCATTACTAATAAACATACTAGTGGTCACTCATATTACTGGCGTACTGTCACAATATGCACAACAACAACATTCATACAAAATGTGTCTCGGAGTATTTTAATGTTTCCACCCTTATAAGCACCAGCTAACCAAGGCAACGATCCATGAGTATTCCACAGCAATATGTGTGGATATTATGCCGTATGAAATGTTGTCTGAGCAAAATCTACTCTCTCGTTTGTTTGCTTCTTATTTCAAAGATGAGTAAATTTTATATTCGCCCACGAATCAGTACAATCAGTAAAGCATTTTTAATCCCTGTACAAAAAAATTGTTAAAGCGTACATTAAAGAGTATATTCTTGATCAGCATCAAAATTCAAGTCGATCTAGCCATGTCGGTCTGTCCGTTTGAAAGCACGGATCTCGGAAACGGTTAGACCTACAACCACCATATTTTGCACGAAGACTCTTCCAATCGATAGGCATAACGAGTTTATTTTTTTTGATATTCGACATATAACATATAGCTGCCATAGGAACCATCGGCCGAAATACAAAATTTACTGAGGAAAACTTTTTTGTTTATAAAGATATCTTTACCAAATTAAAGATTCAATGAAGCTGCCATAGGAAAAATCGGCCGAAAAGTGACTTACACAGGGGAGATGTGGTAAAGTGTTTATTAGTTTGAAATTATTCGTTTAAAAAAACTACATGAACATTTTGACATTTAATAATGTCTATAAGCTGGACCATTGGCTGAAATCAGTTTTGCCTGAGTATTTTCATCCGAAAAGCATTTTGTAAGTATGCGATGTAGGGCATTCGGTAAAACGACGGCCAAAGTTTTTTTATTTCTACACACTGGTTTGGTGTTTCGAAAACTACTTTCGGAAAGAATTTTTGTTTTATTTTTTAATTTTTTAATAAAATTTCTTTAATTTAATTTATTTACTTATTAGTTTTATTATTATTTTATATATTCTTTTATAAAGTTTTTCTTTAATTGCGGTTGAAAATGCCTAAATGCGACACACAGGCAAGCCAACTGCCAGTAGCTGCCAGCACATTTAGTGAAATACAGTGCACAAATAAAATTAATTAAATTAAATAAAACAAAAATTGTGTTTAATAACCAATGTTATGCATGTGAATATTAGTGCATCGTAAAAATTTCGTAAATCAGACAAAACAAAAAGCAATTTTTCTATGACGTCATGCATGCTATATGGCGGCGTTCTAATGAGAACGCCACTCAACGATAATGAGAGTGGTCCAATTCCTGTAACACCTTGGCGTCACCTTCTATTTACTACACCATGATCAGTGGTAAAGTTTTTTGCATGGAATATCAAGGAAACGGCTATATTAGTTATATTAGCTGTATAGTGTAATTAATATTTGAACAAGGCATCAATTAGAATTAAATATTTGCTTGTAATTTTTTTTCTGGCAACATATTTGACACTAAGAAGCTAATCATTACCAGGATTGCTGGGTGGTTAGTTAGTATTTAAATTAGAAAATTTATGAATTTTGGTTCTTCATTTTATGTAATTATGCTTTATTTTGTTCCGTATTTAAAATATCTGTTAAAAATGCAATTTTTATTTAAAATGAAAAATATTTTATCAAACTACAACAATCAACTTTATTTAAAAATACTTTGAATACGCATTGTTTTCGAAAAAAATAATCGTTTGTGAAAACAGCCAAAAATTATAACACATTAATGTTCAAATTTCGGCCTGAAATTTTCTTTACACTTTAATGCACTAAACTATCAAAGAAGAAGGAAAATAAATGTATATTTATATATCTTTTAGACAAACTGATCTGATGTGTTTTACCCTAAAGGAAAAAAGCTATTCAGTTTTAATTATTTATTATTATGTTTATTTGGTGTTATCTATGACATTATTATATGACCTTATGTTTTTACTCCGAAGCGAAAACCTGTACTCGCGCAGTGATAGTTGATCGGACCGACTGCTTTTGTAGCTGCAACTCTGGTAAAAATGTTGAAGAGTTGGAGCAAGAGGGCAATTGTTTATGAGTTCACTTGTTTGCTTATTATCATAGATAAGTAAATTTTATATTCGCTAACGAGAGCGTAGATTTCGCACAGAAAACATTTCATATGGCACACGGATACACACAGAGTTCATTGTTATACAACAACCACACATTTGTTAACCTATAAGCAAGGAAACGTCCGCTATCATAGTATGCGTAAATTGTATATTCACTCGCAAGAGAGGTTTGTTTACCTATAATGGTCGACGTGATAAAATTGTTGACGCGATAAAATTGTTTATGCGATATTGCATTAATTTTCGAATTCACTCTACCGCCGCTATAGATGTCAAAAATTCATCAAAAATTTGTTTTCTTGAGATATCATTACATATTGAATACAAAATATCAAAGCAACAAAAATATATATTAAGTTTTGGATTGGGTACAGGGCTTTCTATAGTCGGTTACGCTCGACTATAGCCCTGCCTTCCTAGCTATCTCTCTTGTAGGCAAGCGTAGGCAATCATTTTTTACGCTGCAGAAGACCACGCACAAGACAATGCGCATTGTTTTGTATGTCTCCCCACTTCGTCTCTGAGGCATCTAGCCTTTGAATTCTGTTACCTTTTCTTTGGAACTAAACTAGAAAGGCATTATTATAGTCTGGCACACGCAACAGTAGAATACCCTGTACACAATTCAACAAGTTTTTTTTGTATAAAACAAAAAAAATAAACCATTGCAGCATTAACAATCAGTATAATTGAATACTTGAAGCAGCCAACGGATAAAAGAGACAAATTTAAAATTCTAATTAGCTGAAATTCGCACGGAGCGAATCGGGAAACACCCAAAACGAACTGATGCGACCCAATATTATCATTGATGCTGTGCATGGGACAATGAGAACGGTGTGAACATGGAGTGTACAGTACAGATAGTGGAATATGTTTTGAAAATGAATAAGACGTTAAAGCGGATTATAGAATTTTGCATTTTTCGAAAATTAACATGTTTAACGGGGATGATAAAAAAGAAATCGAAAGCATGAGATTAACGTGCCCAATGCACGGGGAAGTGGTAATGGTTAAATCTATTTACATATATGTGTGTGTGTGGGTTTATGTGGGACACGTGTCGCATTTCCCTTTCTAACACCAAAAGACATTCGAGCTATGATGTATATGTACTCGTTTACGTTTCTACAAAAACCAGGAGAATGCATCGTTGACTTTGGCTTATTGGAACTAAGCAGGTGCCGAAAAGTGTGCACCCTTAAATGCTTGGAAAATGTAACAGCATGGTATATAAACAATTTGCTTACGTAGGCACCAAAAATTATACGTATATCCAAACTTTAATCGTTAAAATGTCACAATTATTATAGCTTCATTTAATAAAAAAAACATAAAACTATGCGGTTGTAAAAATACAGTCAAACTTCCATAACTCCAACTTCTCTCACTCGAATTTTCTAGAACTCGAACTAAAACAAGTGGCAATAGCGTTTAGGCAGCTAATAAAATACAATTCTGCTTCCGTAACTCGAACTTCCATAACTCGAATTTCTCCATAACTCGAACAAAAATTTTGTGCATTCTCTAAATCGAATTTTTAGGGGAAATCCCCGATTATATTCCTTTTTTTGTATTTTGTTTTGAGTACCTTACGGTCGGGAAATCCCGTAAATTTACTTCTTTAATTTGTTTTTACTTCTTTTGTGTCAGTCGCGCTTGATAATCAATGTGAAAAACAGTGTAAGATTACATATTTGCCCTGGCGCCAAAACTTGTACTAAAATGTTTATCATGTATGTAACAAAAGCTTGGGACATTGACGTCAAAAATCAAACGATTGCGAATTGTTTCAAAAAAGTTAAAATCGGCCAATGGTCTACATGGGACGAAGAGGACGACATACCCTTAATTTTCTTGAGTCACATTGAAGAAAATCGAAACTTGATGGAAGTTGATTACAAGACATGGTTAACAGTAAATAAAATAAATTCCAATGGAACTCTTCAGCATTATGTTGATGTGGACAATAAAGTTTGCACATCACAGTTTCCTAAAGACGAAGACATTATTGAACATTATAGCTCTGAATTAGTGGATCCGGTTTTAAGTGCAACGGAAAGTGTAAAGAGGGTTTGGTGTAAGAAATCATTCATCATCCCTACAAGAACAATATAGAAGACGCTTTCAAAACATTGAAAACAATGATGATCATTATAAGGCTCTGAAAAAACTTGAATCTTTTTTTGTTGAAAATAACAAAGTAAATTTCCAGTCACTAATTTCTGATTTTTTAAATTAATTAATTAATTAATAAACATATGTAGATATGTATTCGTATTTTAAAATAAATATAAATATATATAGGTACATATACATAATTGCAGATTCTTTTAACAAATCTTAAAAAAAGTTCTGTAAGTCGAATTCTCCATAAATCTAACTTTTTCTCTGAATAATGGTGACTCGAGTCAGGGAAGTTTAACTGTAATACTTTTATTACGAACTATCTATATCCGCTTTCTTCTTTACGCGCATCCAGGTTTATTGCACTACAGAAGAAACCTACTCATGCATATAAATAATTGCTTAAAAATATTTGTCTTAGTTCTCCCGATGCTTAACAAATTTTTATCTATTATAAAAAGGGCCGTCACCCTTTTCATTTTTCCAAAAGAATTAATTTTTCCCGGTGTGTTGTACGTATGTACCAAATTTCATCAATTTGCATTAAATAGTTTCAGTACTATGTAGCATTTTGTTTCTCTTTTGCCCGCTAATTTGTACAATACAATATAAATATTTCCGGAATTTAGAAAATCGTTTATATGCCCCTCCTTAGCTTGACCCTGCCACCACTACTAACAAAAAGTGTCATTGCAATCGGGTTATTGTATAGCAAGGCGTAAAAAGCAAACAAGTAGACGGAGAAACGAATATTTGTGTTTTTATATAATATTGTATACATATATATATATATATATATTTTTTTTTTTTTGTTTTTTGTTTTTTGTTACTCTGGCTTCTTTTGTTTTTACAAATATTTTTCGTTGTGTTTTTGGTAAACAGCAGAGCGCGCGTAAAAAATGTCATGCCGGAAGTGCTGTTACACCAAAATAAAATAAATAAAAAACAACAATGAATCTAAAAAAATTTATCGCAGTTGCTGTTTATGTGTTCCTACGCCGATAAAAGTTTGCTCCCTATTTTTGTGCACGCAGCGAAATACAGTGAAGAATCCGCTTCATCCCTTATAATGTTTGCTAATATTTGCACTTTAAGTATTTTCCCTTCCTGCTGTTTTTTTTTTTATTTTTATGGATACCCGAGAAAATTACATTTTTGAAAAAACTTTTCATTGAAACTAAATGGTCTGATGCTGGCAATCTGCCTACAGTTTAAGGCTTAAAAGGCACCGAATATTTTAATTTGCTCTAAACATAAATAAGCTTGGCAGTATACTTTCTTATTTTCTTACCTCTTTTGGTTTGCTACTCGTATTATTGCTGAAATTCATTCATTTTTCCACGCGGGGGAAAAAAAGTTGTACTGATTTGAGAATGAAAAAAATGCAGCATAATTATATCCTGTACCAAAAAATGGTTAAGGGTATATTAAAGTTGTGCAAATGTATGTAACGGGCAGAAGGAGGCGTGGCAGACCCCACAAAGTATATATATTCTTGATCAGCATCGAAAGGCGAGTCGATCTAGCCATGTCCGTCTGTCCGCACGGATCTCGGAAACGGTTAGACCTACAACCACAATATTTGCACGAAGACTCTCCCAATCCATAGGCATAACGAGTTTATTTTTTTTCGATATTTGACCTATAACATATAGCTGCCATAGGAACGATCGGCCGAAAAATGGCTTTTACTAAAAAAAAAAAATTTTTTTTTGTTTTGGATTGGCTACAGTGTTTTCTATAGTCGGCTACGCCCGACTGTAGCCCTGCCTTTCTAGTTTTAATTATTATTGTCGTAATTATTAAGTATATTTGCCCAAATATCTCATATTGCAGTTTTAAATTCACTTTGAATTTTGGGATGTCATTTGACCACTTTTATTTCATACTGTATGTTGTTAGAATTTTAGTATTTCCCTTGTTTAAAGTTTACTTGTAAATAATAACGATAGTAATGAAAAACGCGCATACAATACAATTTTTAATCATTTTTATGTTTTTATTTGCTTTTCGAACAACAACACAAGAGAAAATTTGTTTTGTGAAAGGAATTAGTGTGCAATTATTTTTGTGAAATGTAGACGGGGAGAAAAAAAAGAGTACGACATATCACTCAAATGAAAATACAACTCAATTGTGCACCGCTTCGTTTGAGTTGGAACATAAGAAATCTCTCGGCTTCTTCAGACAATGGGATTCATTTTGATGAATGTGAATGTAAAACTCAATCATTTGATTGATTCATTGACTGCACTCATGCAGATGTCAAATATCTATATAAGGTGGATTGATAAGATTTAATCACAAACTGTTAATCATATAGGCGCCCAGAATTCTGTTAAGTGTGCCGAAGTGCTTCAGGTTTCGTGTTTTTTGCTTTTCTACTCTAGCTTTGGATTTTTGATTGATTTGATTGGCCTAGCCGAATGCAAGTTATCCCGAGACACTTTCTGCGCGAAAGACAGTAATAAACGCAGAGCACATAAGTAGAGAGCGTCTCGGAGATATCTTAGAATAAGAATTTGGTTAAGAAATAGGATAAGAATTAGGATAAAGTAGAATAGAAGTAGAATAACTACCAAGCTTTAGTCAGTTACGTTTGTACTCTCGGGCAGTTAACACTAATGAAATAGTCTAAAGTGCGCAAAAAGCCACAACAAGTGTAATTTAAATTATCAGTAGTGAACATTGACGATTAATTGAATAAATCTTAAGAGGGCATTATAAGTGTGCGTACGAATGGCCACACGCCCCTGCGAGCACATTCAGCCGCATAAGATAAATTAAATAGTATAAATAATTAACTGTGTAAATTTAAATAAAAGAACTAATTTAAGTTGAAACAATATATAAAGAAGCCTAAGAAATAAAAAGCATTAACTGGCGCCCAACTATGGGATAGTGAAAGGCTATAACCCAAAAAATTAATATAAATCGTTAATGTGTTTGAATATTCTGCAGTAAATGCAAAGGGTGAAAACCAAAAACGCATGGGAAACTAACCTAAAAAACAGTGCATCAAAATCGCGCGCAAAGTTAAGAAACTCCAGATAAAGAGAGAACAAAAAACGGCGTGCACGTACGGTGCGTAGAGGAAAAAGCAAGCAAATGTGCACAGAACTCCGAAACGTAAGACACAAAAAAGTGAGAAAAATAAAAACACTTAAGTGCAGTGAAGTGCAACAACCAAAACTTGCAATAATTAGAACAAACCAAAATCTTTAATCACAAGTCAAACAAATGTGCACAGAATTTTGAAACGTAAGACACAAAAGGTGAGAAAAATAAAAACACTTAAGTGCAGTGAAGTGCAACAACCAAAACTTGCAATAATTAGAACAAATCAAAAACTTTAATCACAAATCAAACAAATGCACACAGAATTTTGAAACGTAAGACACTAAAGGTGAGAAAAATAAAAACACTTAAGTGCAGTGAAGTACAACAACTAAAACTTGCAATAATAAGAACAAATCAAAAACGTTAATTACAAACCAAGCAACTGCATATAACCAAAGCAAGAAAAACCAAGAGAAGCAACAAGCGACAGAAGTCCGCGTCATTCGTAGAAGAACAACTTACAAGCGAAAACAAATTTGACTGCGGCGAGGGATATAGCGATAATACGCGTAAGCGTTCATCACCATACAATTTGTCTTTCCCTCTCACATATTTTTTTCAAATTCGAAGACATTATTAAAAAATACATAGCTTCAGTATATAATACAATATAATTTAATTAAATAATCAATATTCGCCCAAATAATTTTTGCAAACAGAATAAATGATACTAATTTTCAACCACATATGTAAATAACAAACAATCAAATTAATTTAAAACTCAACAATGATAACTACTATTACAAATTATATAGATATACTAGCTGACCCGGCAGACGTTGTACTGCCCTTTTTTCAACATGATGATATTAAACATATTTTTTTTTGTCAGCATTGTTTTTTTTAATAATATTAATCTCTTAATGCTACATCGTGAACAATATTTTTTGTTAGCTCGTCTTTAGCTAATACAAATAAACTTGATTGTTTACCCACTCGAGAGCATGCAACGTATAATTGTCTGCCTGTTGGCGTTGTTGGTCATTTGCTCTGCGTCTATTGACAGTAAAAAGGTGTGATTGTCGTTGTTCTAATCTCATGACTTCGTTGCGTTCTTGACGCAATTGCGACATTCTCACACGCACTCCAGTATTTTCTTCTTGAACTTGTTCTTCGGTTCTTTGGGCTCTTCTATTTCGAATCCTTCTAGATTTATTTGTATCACGGCTCAAATTGGCCCCTTTGCGTTTTGTTGGCATTGTTCACTGTACAATACAAATAAGAAAGAATAATTTTTTATTTTATGATAAACGTATAAAAATAATTTATACTTACAACTCAATAGCCGTTGTTTGCGGGAACTCGTGACAAGTGTTGAGTATTTTAGAGGTTATATGTAAATCACTTAATTAACTGATCGTGCGAATTACACTCATAATTAAAACACTAATAATAACCGAAAACTGTTGAGAGAGTGAGAAAAGGCTTATTGTTTGACAGAAATATGGAACTTGTTTGACAGAAATATGAAACCCTACCCCGTTGTGTTTACTGAGAAAAGGCTTATTGTTTGACAGAAATATGAAACTTGTTTGACAGAAATATGAAACCCTACTCCGTTGTGTTTACTGTAGGGTTGTATGTATTTTTAATACCACATAATACCACATAATAAAAACACTTAGAGGTTTAAAAAATAGATAGTAGCCGATTCTCAGACTTACTGAATATGCATAAAAAATTTCATAAGAATCGGTCAAGCCGTTTCGGAGGAGTATGAGAACAAACAACAATTTTAGATAAATAGAGAAGATAATTTAGTTAAAATAATAAACCCACTACCGTAAAATAATATATATAAAGTTAGTAATAATAACAAATTCAATTGCAATGGCTGATGGAGTGCTTCGATTAACTGGACGTTTACAAAAATGTCATTAAGGAAACGCTGGCAACCCTATAATTTTACCAAAAGGTTCATATTTTTCAGAACCACTAATTCGAGACGCTCATCAGCGATTTATGAACTGCGGCGTAAACGCTACTTAAATTAGAAAGCAATACTGGATAATACAGGGACGGCAAATTATTAAGGCTGTGCTATAACGATGTGTTCTGTACAAAAGATATACACCATATGAGCCATGGACAACATTACCAACCAACCCGCTTTATATTACCAGCCCCGAACGCTTGAGAATGCAAAAAACGTACATTATGTTATTTACTTGAGCAGCGGTACGTGCCATATAGTCGTACTTAGAATTTGTGTCTGATATGGCTGTTAAGAGTTGTATAGATGCTTTACAAAGATTTTTAGCGAGGCGAGGTCCAGTGAGGACAATTTCATCCAACAACGCAAAAACTCTTGCGAGCCAATCTCGAATTAAAAAAACTACACATAACAGGCGGGCTCAAAAGACCCGGGCCTAAGACATAGATGGCACTAGTCTTATTGCATTCACTGCTTTATCAGTTAGTGCTAACCTTAAAAAAAAATAGTTCAAAT
>JBAMBQ010004566.1:0-10274 GCA_037044495.1 Stegana nigrithorax | reverse complement strand
AATTGTTTTATTATATGCAACTTTATTAAAGAAAATCACAAGGGTCAAGAAAAAAATAATAATTAATTTATAAGTTTTAAAGAAACATATAAATTTTAAAATTTTTTACTTTTTAACTGGAAGACATAAGAAAACATGTAATTCGGATTAAAGAATTGGAATTAATTCGGATTACAGTGTAGCCGATGCATGAAAAAACCCTGCGAATTACTGTATTTTCGGATCAGCAAGTAGTCGGATTATCGAGTTTCGACAGTTCATTTTTCTCGCTTTTTATGAAATATTAGCTCTTTTTCTTCATTGTTACAGGCATTTTAATTCTCAAAGCTGCTTCTTAGCACTTTGACTTTGTGAATGATAAAAGTCAAAGCCAATTAGAGTATTTTGCGCTAATCATGCATTATTTGTGAAAATAAGTGTGTGCAAAATATATTTATTTAAATATGATGCAATTATTCAGTTCATTCGGAACAAAAATTTGAGATGCATTCAATTGAACTGGAGATCAATAGAAACACCAGTTCCTTCAGATTGTAGTGGAGTGCGCCAAATAATAAATGAAGACAATTTAAGCCGGCTACGCCAAATATGAATATTTGGTGGACTATTTATTTCGATCTTTGACAAGTGTCTGCATTTAATAATTTGAGTAGAATAAATGGATAAATATGGAAATGTAACAATTTTTACATAATTGGTATTAATTTATAATTGAATAATTATTATTAATTTACAATTAAATAATATAGTGTAATAATAGAAACATGCGCAATTGTTAGAAATTAATTACATATTAAATAAAGCAAAAATGCGGATAAAAAATATCTTTGATATTTGACCATTAATTCATTATTTATCAAATATCAAAAATCTACCCTAAAATAGACAAATTTCGCACTAAGCGTTAGTGCGAGCAGCATATGAATGGCAGAAATATAGCCATGTCCGTCTGTCCGTATGAACGCACGGATCTCGGAAACGGTAAGACCTACAACCACCAAATTTGGCACGAAGACTCTCCTAATCCATAGGCATAACGAGTTTATTTTTTTTTTTCGATATTGAACCTATAACATATAGCTGCCATAGGAATGATCGGCCGAAAAGCCATATTTAGTAACAAAAACCGCTTTATTTTTTATGATATGTTTCCCAAATTTGGGATTTAATTGTTTTACCTAATGTCCAATCACATATCTAAAAATTATGTATATCGGTTCACTATATCATATAGCTGCCATAGGAACGATCGGCCAAGAAACAACATTTACTGAGAAAAACTTTTTTGTATATTAAGCTATCTTTATCAAATTTTGGATTTAACAATTCTAAGTAATATCCAATCATATTCCCGAATATTATAAATATCGGTTTACTATAACATATAGCTGCCATAGGATCGGCCGAAAAACAACATTTACTGAAAAAAACTTTTTTGTTTATTAAGATATCTATACCAAATTTCGGATTTAATGATTTGATATAATATCCAATCATATTTCTGAATATGGTAAATATCGGTTTACTATAACATATAACTGCCATAGGAACGATCGGCCGAAAAACAACATTTACTGAAAAAAACTTTTTTGTTTATTAAGATATCTATACCAAATTTCGGATTTAATGATTTGATATATTATCCAATCATATTTCTGAATATGGTAAATATCGGTTTACTATAACATATAGCTGCCATAGGAACGATCAGTCGAAAAATGGCTTTCACTAAAAAAAAATTTTTTTTCTTGAGATATCCTTACATAATGAATACAAAACATTAAAGCAACAAAAAAATATATTCAATTTTGGATTGGGTACAGGGTTTCTATACTCGGTCACGTCCGACTATAGCCCTGCCTTTCTAGTTAACTTTTATGCTTAGAATTAATATTATTCATGTAGGTGAACTTTTTATTTTTTTCTTTCTCCTTTCTTTGCCATCAGTCTTATTATTATAATTATAATAAAATTTTGTAACTAACTATATAGCGGACAGACCAGCATATGCCTCGCATCCATCTAGTTGTAAAATAGATTTCCAAACTCTAGTGCCGACATATGTACTTATTTTGCAACTAGGTGGACGCAAGGTATTGGAGACATATTACGAGGGCTTTCCCAGAAGTGCCGGGCCTAACAAAGAAAACGCGATTTTTTTTTTGTTGAAAATTGTTTTTATTCATCAACGTAATCTTCATCAAGAGCCACAGAATCATTCCAGCGCCGCTCTAACATTTCAATACTACTTTTGTAGAACGATTTATCTTTTGCCTCAAAAAAGGCCTCAGTTTCAGTATGTTAAGTAATCGAAAGTTTTCGACGCTATGTAGAGTTTTGTGGAGTTAGCGTTAGCTACAAACATTCCACTTTTTAATTGGAAATTACTATAAGCGGGATAAATTCAAGGTTATCAATCAACTTAAATAGAAATGCGCCATTGACTTTAATAAATTTTACGGGATTACACCTTCAAAAATTATATCCTACTTTAGCAATAGTTTTAAAATAATATTAGACGAAAATGTTCAGCGACAGCTCCACGTTTTAAAATGTTTGAACTTCATGTAAGTTCAGTTAAGATTTGGAGATTTTTTAAATATATCATTGTTTTGTTTTTGATTTTTAATATACTTTTAGACGTTCCGGTTATTCACTTACCTTGGTATTTGTAAAGCAATCTCATCAAGACTATCCGATGGGCTCATCGGTGTTTTTTCGAAGAGCCGCGACGGCGCCAAAGTCAAATGACCAGTTGAATCGCTAACACACCTAAATACTTTGGCACCTCGTCGCTGTCGCTGTTGTTGGCGTTGCCGCTCGACTCGTTTCTTTCGCTTATTCTCCTCGGCGCGCTGAAGATTATGCAAGCGGAAGAAGAACATTGACATATTGTTCTTTCACTTGAAGCTTTAATTTGTGTATATTTCTTAAGCTTTGCATTTGCTTTAAAAGTTTTATTTATGAGTATATAAATATAAGGGTATATTCAATATTGTATTCGTTGAGAGCATTATTGGCGGCGATTTAACCAATTTTTATGTATTTGGTAATATTATGAAATTTTTTGGTTTTATTTTTACAAAATAAGTTTATGATATGTAATTCGTTAAAAAGCATGGCAAAGTAATACGTGTAATAAAGAATTGAATAAATATTAGTAAAGTATGTGAATGTAATTATTGATATGATTTTTGTTTTTGATTTTTGGGAGCTTTTTTAAGTGAATTATATACAGTGTATACAAGAATGAAAAAATTAAAAAGAAATCACAAGCGTAGACAAAAACAGAAATAAACTGAAACTAATATAAAGGGTCTTTCATTAGCGACTTGACAACTTCAAACTTTCAGTGCGAATGAACACTTAAACCGATTACCGAACTGTGAATGTCAGAATATTCAGAAAAAGTCAACATTTTCCTCATGGGGAATTACACGAACGAACAACGTTTATAAATAAATAAAATTTACTACCGGAATTCCAAGTCGGTTTTCGCAACTTTAAGAGCATTAATTCCAATTTTTGGCCGTAAGCGATGAAGCGCATTTTTGTTTAAATGACTGGGCAGGTGAGAACCCTCATGTGCTTCATGAAACAGCACTTCATCCGCAAAAAGTCACTGTTTGGTGCAGTTTTCATGCCGGTGACGTCATTGGGCCGTTTTTTTTCTTCGATAAAAGTGACCGTCACGGTATTCGCTACAGAGTCATATTGGAACGTTATTTCTTTGTGCTTGAATTGGACATCAGTGATATGTGGTTTCAACAAGACGGTGCCATAAGCCATACAGCGGGTGCAACAATCGAGATACTGAAGTCTCAGTTTCGTGAACTTGTTATCTCGAGAAACGGACCCGTTGATTGACCACCGAGATTGTGTGATTTAACGCCTCTAGACTTTTTTTATCAGGTAACATTAAATCATTGGTCTCATCAATGGTTGCAAATTTGGGTTCAACGTATCGACCGCTGCCATCGTTCCCGTGATGACATATCAACGAAATCGAATTCCATTCATGAATGTTTTGATAGTACTTCAAGCCAATAAAAATTATTTTCAGATATGTATATCAAATAGTTTATCTTTTATTTAAAAAAGGAGTTGTAAGAAAGACCCTTTAACTTCTGCAAATGCTTTTTCGTTCTTTAATAACGACAAAGATAATTGAAATATGACGTAGTGACTTTATTATGCAATATACATATGTTAAAACGAAAGAACAGATAATTAAGTTTCCTTAATGCGAAATGATGTAACATAATATTATAATTTAGTTTCCAATCATATGAAGGAAGTAAATAAAGTTGCAAAAAGAAAGGAATCATAAACTGATAAAATAAATACTCTAGGTGACAAGCTAAATTCAAAATTAAATAATCAAAAGAGGAAAGGTTGATTAAATAAGAGAAGTTATAAAAAACATACTGCCTTTTCTTCTGCCTAACACGCAGCCATGTACTATAAAACCTCCGCTACCATACTCAACAGTAACTATTAAGTTTTAAACATAATGAGTTGTTCCGATTTTGCCAACTAATACTTACAATATTCTAATGTATTTCTTTTGATATGAGGAACTACTGCAGGTTCGAGTTAACGAAAGAAAGACCAACATATGTATATAAGTAGTACTTAGTAGAGGTGTCAAACTATCGATGGTACTATCGATAGTATCGATAGTTTTAATTTTCAAACACTATCGATGGTTTTAAAATACTATCGATAGTCGCTTTGTAATGTAACATTGTGAACTTCATCACTAAAATTTCTATGGAACATTCGATGCGCAGGTAATTTCCCCTCCGAAAGTTCTATTTGTTAAAATAGTTAAATTTTGTTCAATTTTACATTTTTTCGGTGGTGGTGCTGATTAAGCAGGTAGTGCTATTTTTGCGGGTGGTGCAGGTGGTGCTAAAGGCGTGTTTTTAATACAGTTTACAAGATGGCTGACGGTAAGAAAATTTGATAGGTGATACACCACAGTTGTGTAAACGCATAATGAGTCCATATTACATATAATTAATATTTTTGCAGATTCCATTAAAGATTTTTTTTTTCATTTCTTCTTTAACGATACTATCGCGATAATATCGATAGTTTTTTTAAAAATATCGAAAACTATCGATGGTGTGACCATCGATAGTTTGACACCTCTACTACCGACTACGTCAATTAAATTCTTTATTAGAACGTCTTAGAAATCAAACACTCGGTTTTCTTATATTTTATCTTTTCAGCTTTTGTTAACTGAATTTAGAAAGATACGTTGAAAGACACGTAAGTGAATAGAGAGAGAAAGAGTAGGTTTATAAACTTTATTAATAACAGTGTGACAACAACCGTGATTCCAAAAATAAGACTGACTTTAGAATTAAAACAAATCTGCTTATAGATTTTTTTTATTGTCATTGTTGCATATTATGGTCAAGAAATGTTGTAAATAATTCTATGGAATTATTTTCATTAAATTTTATTAAAGATGCATTGCTTTATTAAACGTGCTTACTTATGCAAAACAGTCGTAAAAAATTCAAAGGAACTCTAAGGAATTGTTTACTTGCATTCGTTGGATTGATTACAGTTCACGCTGGTTTCATTCGCTAAGTTGCCAAAAATTAATATAATAAGTCAAGTGCAAATGCCATGTAGAAACATAAGAGAGAGTTGGAATTATTACTATTGTTACGTTAATTATATAACTTTTAAAGATGTAACGTATAACCACAGAGACTGTTAATCATATAGAGGCCGCACCTCATACAAGTTGAAATTTGTATATAAGGAGCCTTTATTATTCCCCGAAATTCTGTTAAGGGTGCCGTAGTGCTTTGCTACTCTTACTTTGGATTTTCGTTTGATGTGATTGGCCTAGGTCATATAAGTTTTTTTGGTGGCAACTGCCATTTTTTTCGCATGTCAAGAATGTTGTTGCTGTTGAAGTGGACGAGTGCGCAAATTTCTTGCTACAGGCAAGATGAAAGATTTGTCAGCAATTAAAACTTTCTGGCACAAAAAACACAAAATACTTACATACATTACGTGTAAAAAAATGTAAAATCATCGTTAAATCTGTTTGTACGTTTTTTGATTGTACAGCAAATTGAGAGGCATTTAGAAAAACGGAAAATCTAAGAATATATCAGTACTCTGCTGGTGAGTGAGTGAATGAAAGGGAATGTTCAATCAGAAGGTGGACAACTCTATAACACATGACACCGTGGTCTATTTTGGAATGCAACCCAAGTGTCGAAAATGTTGCCTACAAAAAAAAAATACAAGCAATTATCAAATTCTAATTGATATTTCAATAAATTTTGTTTAAATTTTAATTACATTATACAGCTACTAAATATACTAATATCGTCGTTTTCTTGATATTCCTTGCAGACGTTATTACAAATCATGGTGTAATCAGAGAATATGTATACTAAGAAGGCGCATCTCATACAAACTGCTTGCTAAATTGAAATGACAAAATCAGGCAGCGGCGGGCAGCGTGTGTTGGAAGTCAAACTGCTGTACTGCCATCTTTCGGAAAATATTTTCTGCTCTTTGTCTTTGTGTTTTTTTTCTTTGCTATGCATGTGCTGCTCGCACTCCTGCTTTGATTACAATCGCTTGTCTTTATTTTGATTTCGGTTTTTATTTTTTTGTGTATGCGCTTTTGATGAAATTTCAAATGATATTGTTTCCCTTTCTGCCTATTCATGTGCTGCTCGCACTAATTCCTAGTGTGAAGTTTATCTATTTTAGGTTGGATTTTTTATGTTTGATAAGTAATGAATTAATGGTTAAATATCAGACATTTTTTATGCAGATTTTTGCATTATTTAATATGTAATTTATTTCTAATAATTAATAATAATTATAAATTAATAAATATTATTCAATAATAAATTAATTACATTTCCATATTTATCCATTCATATTGCTCAATTTATTAAATGCAGACACCTGTCAAAGATCGAAATAAATAGTCCACCAAATATTTATATTTTGCGTAGCCGGCTTAAATTGTCTTCATTTAATATTTTGCGCACTCCACTACAATCTGAACGATCTGGTGTTTCGTTGATCGCCAGTTCAATTGAATGCTTGCCAAATTTTTGTTTTATATGAACTGAATAATATAACCATTGTTCAATAAATGTATTTTCCACGCAATAATTTTCAGCAATAATGCGTAATTACTGCAAAATATTCTAATTGGCTTTGACTTTTTTATGCACACAGCCAAAGCGTGAAGAAGCAGCTTTGAAAAAATATATGCCCGTAACAATAAAGAAGCAGAGCCAATATTTTATAAAAAGCGAGAAAAATGAAATAGCTAGACAATTGAAACTTCTAAAATCATGATAAATTCGCTTATTAGTGTGTGTGTATACACATACTGCAGGTGTTGCTGTTCAAATGCATACAAAAATTCAATTCGACAGCCTTTTTATACCAGGCACACATGAAAAGCAGAATGAAATGCATATGTCAATAAAGAAGCAGCAGCAACACAAAGCAAAAAATGTATTTTGTAGACGTAGAAATAGTCAAAACTTCAAAATCATGACAAATTCTTTTCTGCGCGCACACACAAACTCATGTATTTCAAACGGTACGCTCGATGAACGAATTTTCATACCAGGCACACATCAAAAGCAGAATGAAATGCCCGTAGCAATTAAGAAGAAGTAGAATAGTTTCTCAAAACGAAGAAATATGAGCTAGCTTGGCAATTCAAACTTCTAAAATTCTTTTCTGCATGCACACACAAACACGTGTATTTCAGACGGTTCCGTCGAGCAGCGACTTTTCATACTAGGCACTCATAAAATGTAGCAAGCAAAGGAATTGTCTGCAGCAAGAAATTTGCGCACACACCAAATTCAACAACAACAACATTCTTGAATTGCCAAAAAAATGGCCATCGCCACGCACATGACAACTAGAAAAAAAATGAGCAACAACAAATGTAAGCATTCGGCAAGCCAAACAACTACAATCAAAAAAAGGCTTTGTATATGAAGACAATCACCACACACATACAACTAGCACTGAAAAAGAAAAAAAGCGCAACAACAAATGTAAGCATTCGGCTAGCCCAACAATTACAATCAAAAAACGCTGTGTATATGAAGACCATCATCACATGCACATGCAACTACCACCGAAAAAAATATATGCCACCTTACGATAAAGTCCGGGTCCCACGCCATCTTACGGCCGGGTCCTGGCGACAGGACCCAGGTGGAAACGTTTTCAACGGGGTCATGCATCTTCTTATTATACATATTCTCTGGTGTAATGAATAGAAGGTGACGCCAAGGTGTTATAGAAATTAGACTACTCTCACTATCGTAAGGTGGCGTTCTCATTAGAGCGCTGTGGTGGCAACTGATGCGCACTCTGACGTTAATAAGCCGTACCAAGCATCAATTAAAATATCTGGCAACGCAGCTGCGAACCGCGCGTTGACAACTCTGATGAGGACGCCACCTCTTCCTCTTCTCTCTCTTGACTACGCGGCATAACGATGGTGCAACACGTGATCATATAAGAAATACTGTAATGTACGCAAATTCACTTAATTATTAAATAAAGAACAATAAAAAGTTATACTATAGCGCCGCCATTTCATAATACGTCATAGAAAAATTGCTGTTTTTTTGTCTGATTTACGAATTACGTTTTATTTAATTTAATTAATTTTATTTGTGCACTGTATATCACTAATTGTGCCTTAATTGCCGGCAGCTGTTGGCTTGCCTGTGTGTCGCTTTTAAGCAAAAGCAAACTATAAAAAAGAATATATACTAATAAGTAAAAAAATTAAATAAAATAGAAAAAAAAATTCTTTCCGACAGCAGTTTTCGAACCACCGAACTGGCAGTGTGTAGAAAAAAAAAATCTACGTCTCACCTAGCGAGAAAATTGCGGTGGTCAAAAAAAAAAAAGATAGCTCAGTAAGAGTGTGCGTGGACTTTAGGCAGCTGATCAGTATGGTGTTGCAGGACCGTTTTCCAATGCTAGGAGTAGAAGAGGTGCTGGAGATGCTTCAAGGTGCGAAGTTTTTCATTGTAATGGATTTGGAAATTAGGGTTTTCCATGTATCCGTCGAGGAGCATAGCAAAGCGTTCACGGCTTTTGTAACTAAAATTCAATAGAGCATAGAGGCATCATGTAGCTTCACATCGATGACATTATAATATATGCCGTTACAGTTGAGGAATGTATGCAAAGGATGGGAAAAGTACTACAGAGGACAGCAGAGTACAGTCTGAAGATTACGTGAAAAAAATTTTGTTTTTTACAGTCTCGCATAGGCTTTCTGTGACATGCAGTTAAGAATAGCTGAACATGGACAGGAGCGGAGCAAACGTCAGCAGTTAGTCGAATCTCGAGGCCTAAGAATTGTATGTATTGAAAGAAAACAAGAAGGAAAAAATACAAGATAAGCTATTTACACTATATTTGAAAGTGAATATTGTCTATTAAATTTTAAGTTATTTTTATTAACATTATAGCGCACTAGGGTTCTTTTCAGAAATTTGTTTACTAAGTTTAATATACAATATTTATTTGATATAGGCTACAATCATTTTCTGTCATACACTCAATTTACATAATGTTAGTAAATATTATGCATAATACATAATATTAATAAACATTCCTCTTCACTTTGCTTCATCATGCCCTTGTTTTCTTTAGATTTGATTACTCTTTAATTTTTTCTTTAGTAAGTATTAATCTATCACGTTTATTACGTGTTAGTTATCGATCATTTATATGCGTATAACTGAATTACAATATCGAAGTTTTGTGATTTTTTTTTGGCTTTGTCGAAACAAACAAATTAAATATTAAAGTTATTATAAGTGAGCCATTCGTGCAAACCGTTCTTAGTTTTCTTTGTATTTAAGGCAATTCCAATAAAGCAAGAATTAAATAATGTTCTGGTGCGCCTTGCTGCTTTTTGTATTCTATTTATCTTTCAAAATTCGAATTCATGTCCTTCCATTGTACTAACATTTTTAACATTTTAATTATTTTAGTGTTTCTCCGTTAAAATTATGTCCACACGAAGAAAAATATTAAAAGAATTTTTCTTGATAGTGCTCTGATTTTTTGGCAGCCCTTTAAATTCAGGCATCCGTTGCAGCCTATATTTTGTTATTTATTGATTTAAAATTTGGCACAAGTTTATTTATGTTGAATTCATTATTATTTGACTGAATATTATTTTAAAAATGAAAAATCGACAGCAGGGTTTGCAGAATGTA
>JBAMBQ010004565.1:0-47390 GCA_037044495.1 Stegana nigrithorax | reverse complement strand
GGTAAGTTACTTTTCGGCAAATTGTTCCTATGGCAGCTATATGTTATAGTAAACCGATATTTATCATATTCAGGAATATGATTGGATATTACTTAAAATTATTAAATCTAAAATTTGGTAACGATGCCTTTATATATAAAAAAGTTTTTCTCAGTAAAAGTTGTTTTTCGGCCGATCAGCTGTATGATATAGTAAACCGATATACAAATTATTTAGATATGTGATTGGACATTAACAAAAACTATTAAATTCAAAATTTGGTAAAAATATTTTGAAATACAAAAGGGTTTTTGTTACTAAATGTGTAGGTTGAATATCGACAAAAAAAATGAACTTGTTATGCCTATTGATTGGGAGTGATCTAACCGTTTCTGAGATCCGTTGTTCATACAGACAGACGGACACACAGACAGACGGACATGTCTAGACCGACTCGTCTTCGATGCTGATCAAGAATATATAAACTTTGTGGGGTCTGCCACGCCTCCTTCTGCCCGTTACATACATTTGCACAACTTTAATATACCCTTTACCATTTTTTGGTACAGGGTATAAAAATTGTGTGTTTCAGAGCCTATCACATTGGAAAAATTGTTTGTTTGTTTGTTTTTGGTTGTTCTCGTTTGCGCAAAGCCCCGCAGGCCTGAGCAGTAGGCCATCGAAAAATTTGACACAGCTCCAGTTAAAAGTCCTTCATGTACCCGAACTTAGTTGAGGAATCAAAATCGAATTATCTATCGCACCCGTCACGAGTCGCTTATGGAAAGTGTAGATAAAATGATAAATAGGTTAGCACTGGCTTTAGAAAATAAACGATAAATACATATTTTTTTTTTTTTTTGAAATAATAACAGAAGTATTTTTCATTTTTGTTACCATTTGTTATTTATAGTTATTTAGTTTATATTTTGATTTAAAGAAGATGTGCGTGTGTTTCACGTCTTCAAAATTATCATTTTTTTCGCATTATTCCGCGCACAAAGGCAAAAACCTTCTATTTCATTCGGTAAACAAATAGTAACTAAAAAAGCCTTTATCAACACTGTGACTTTTTAGAGACTGTAACAAAATAGACTCGTAAATATTATAGAATATATATAAGATAAAGTCGTGTCTGGGTAAAGTGAGGACCCAATATAGTGAACACCCAAATTTTAACATGGAGTACTCTAAATAGTGAACAATCGAAAACCTCAAAATAGTGAACAAAAGTTTGAAAGCAATTTTAAGCAAAAAGCAACACAAAACACAAGAAAAAAAAACACAAAGTCAGCTGTTTCTTGACCTTAGTGGTTATGTTTCTTGTCAAGTGCAAACCGATTGTGGTTGAAAGTGGGATTTTTATGTGTATTTATGTATTATGGCGAACCGATTCATTTTGAGAAAGATGCTGAAAATATTGTAGAATCTGATGATGGCGACAAAAACGAAATACAGATAAGAAATCCAGTAAAAGCTACTGAAGCTATTGAAAGTTTCGATAAAGCTATCGCATGGACTGAGGACAACAGTACTGATTATGCTGGTATAAAAGCACTGCGTAGTCTATGCGAAAAAGCCGTCAAAAGTCACTTTGTGAACGCAAGAAGAAAATATGTATTTGCCATTTTGGGCGTAACCGACTATAGAAAACCCTGTACCTAATCCAAAACTGAGTATATATTTTTGTTGCTTTAATATTTTGTATTCAATATGTAAGGATATCTCAAGAAAAAAAATTTTTTTTTAGTAAAATACATTTTCCGGCCGATTGTTCCTATGGCAGCTATATGTTATAGTAAACCGATATTTATAGTATTCGGGAATATGATTGGATATTACTTAAAATCATCAAATCTATCTAATTTGGTAAAGATATCTTAATAAACAAAAAAGTTTTTCTGAGTAAATGTTGTTTTTCGGCCGATCGTTCCTATGGCAGCTATATTATATATTTATCAGATTCAAGAATAGGATAGGATAGATAAGGATATCTCAAGAAAACAAATTTTTTTTTTAGTAAATGTTGTGTTTCGGCTGATTGTTCCAATGGCAGCTATATGTTATAGTAAACCGATAAACATAATATTGTGATATATGATTAGACATTAGCGAAAACTATTCAATTCAAAATTTGGTAAAGATATCTTAAAAAACAAAGCGGTTTTTTTTTACTTAATGTAGGTTTTCACCCGATCGTTCCTATGGCAGCTATATGACATAGTAAACCGATATATAAATTAATGAGATATATGATTGGACATTAGCTAAAACTATTAAATCCAAAACTTGACTATTAAATCGAAATCTTGAAAAACAAAAGTGTTTTTGTTACTAAATGTGGGTTTTCGGCCGATCACTCCCATGGCAGCCATATGTTATAGGTCGAATATCGAAAAAAAACATGTTATGCCTATGGATTGGAAGAGTCTTCATGCAAAATTTGGTTGTTGTAGGTCTTACCGTTTCCGAGATCCGTTTGTTCATACAGACGGACAGATAGACGGACATGGCTAGATCGACTCGCCTTTCGATGCTGATCAAGAATATATATACTTTGTGGGGTCTGCCATACCTCCTTCTGACCGTTTCATACATTTGCACAACTTTAGTATACCTTTTACTATTTTTTTGGTACAGGGTATAAAAAAGAAATACTGGAAAAATAAGTATTTCAGTTTTGTATTTCTAAGTACAATAAGCAAAGTTGACTTGGACTTTGGCAGTTCTAGTAGATGCCTGTAAATGTTTGCGTTTTATGCTTTCAAAATCCTTTTTATAGTTTTATTTTCTGTAAGTGCCGTAAGTATCGTCAGCGCTGTTGCGCAATTTTTTTCTATTTATTCCGAAAGCTGCTCAAGTGATGCGACCATTATTGTCTTGCACACTTTGCCTGTTGCCTGCTACCGGCTGCCTACTGTGACTTTTGCTCTCTACTATAAACATTATCCTTTTTTCAGCGCAAAATGTCTGTGAAAGTGAAAGTATATGTATATAAATGCATGTATTCGGCTTCAGCAGGAGTATATAAAAATTAACATGGCAGCTGTTTAATGACGTAAAAAACAGGAACTAAATGTGAAACCGGTAGGAAAACTGTTTGCCTGCCGCTGTGTTATCGTAATACTTTGCATCGTATCCTGTTTTTATTGACTTATTTGTTTTGTTTCTTAATTTTTATTTTTGGTTGTCAGAATGCAGTTGATTGACACACTGTTGCTGGTGTAAGCTGTCATCCTTATGAGCATTTTATCTGCGGTGTTACTCATGTTTGCGCGACGAAGGACCTTGCGTGTGTGTATGTTTGTAATTTTAGCTTTTCTCATTTATTTTTGATATATGCATCATTGCTCATATTTTTACTTCAGTAGCTTTTTATCCTGCCGGTTTTCGTTTTAGATTTTGTTGTGGCATTTTTAGTTGCTCTTTTTGCGTTTGCATATCACGTCCAACTTGTTATCATGTGCGCTTAGCAAAATGTTTTACACTTGATCCTTTTTCTTAGCGGTATACTGGGAAAAAAACTCGAAAAAATAGATTTTCATAAAAAACTGCTTGTGTGCTCCATTTTGTGAAAAAAAATCCGCGCAGAAAAAACTACATTTACAAAAAAATGCCTAACTCGTACGAAATCAGAGAGTTAAAATATTTTTCGTTTCACATATATATTTCTATAAGATATATATATTTTTTTTAAATATATAAAAACAAAATCAACTAATATCTTATACTGCTTTATAGTAAAGGAACCTTTCATATTACACTTAAGTGAATCGATGAGATCATAAATGTAGCTTTTATAGATTATAATTAAGTTTTGAGTAAAGAAAAAAACTTGAGTAAAAACAAAACCACGTAGAAAAGGAACTGCGAAAAGTTTGACAGAATAAGAATGAAGTGTACGTGTATTTGAGATGCCTTATTATTATTATGTATATTGTTATTTGCTTATTTTTTTTGGTTGTAGTTGGTTGCATAATATGTCTGTCTGTTCGCATCAGGCGACATGTGTCATATGATGTGCTGCTTACCAAAGTGTGCTTTCTCTTAATACAACAACAATTGTTGTTGTTATTTTGTTGCTGTTTATTTTCCTACTAAGTACCAAGTAAGATATGTGATGCTTTGCGTTTGTTCATTTCATGTTTTTTTACGTTATGTAAATATGATAATTTAGTATATTTTATATATAATTTGGTTTATTTATATTCGCGCTTTCTGGCCGTTGATTTTTATATTGTCTCATTTTTTTGGAGTTTTCTTTGCATGCATGTACTTCAACTTTGTTCTGCGATTGCTTAACTTACTTGTACTTGTTTTTTGCTTTAAGTACAAAAAGTCACAAAAACATATTTATGTATATTTAAAATAAAAACTCCAAACGTAGGAAGAAAAGAAAAAAAAAACCGCAAGAAAGAAAATTGTATCCGAGCATAAAATGTACAGCGCCAGAATGAAATTGTAAGCGTGTTCTATTATATACAATATGTGAGTTCCTTTTTTTGGTTTTCACCATTAATTATAAGCAAGGTGAAACAGTTAACAGCTTACTTAAGCATTTAGGCAGGCATTTAGCATTTAATTCAGTTTAATGCATGACAACCCTAATCGGACTAAAGCAATTAACAGTTTGGCACTCTCACCCCTTCACCGCTTGTGGGTGGCAAGTATTTGGCTAAGCAAACATTCAGCGCACGCAAGTAGGAATTAGGTCATCACTGCCAAGACACACAGTAAACTCTTAAGGCTTCATAAGTTGCTACGTATACGCACGCAGATGTCTATGTAAGTGTGAATTAGCTTCTAGCGCACATGGCTGCGTGCTGCAGTCTGAAGTAACACGGGCCACTTGCCATCCTTTGCGGTCTTGTGCTTGGTGTGGTTCTTATTTTTTTTCCCTTTTCCGTTTTGTGAGACACTTTCGCGTTGTCATATTCGCATATGCCGGGCAAAAGGACACCTGTCACTCGGCATCACCCGGACCGGGACCCAGACAATTTCGTTTCTGTCGCGCAGCGGCGTTCTTCGTGTTTTTGGCAAATGTTCAAGAACATATTATGGATACGCTACACCTCTGCTTAATGCTGATTCGTCTAGGCGTATTTTATAATTGTTTCGGCTCAGTCTATACGTGGGTTTACGAGTGTGTGTTGAGTGTGTGTTGAGTGTGTGTGATGTGTAAGTTCGGTAATTGTGTTATCATAGTTTTTTTTATTTTTTTTTTGTGGCAGAAATATCTCTTCTTGCGCTTAGTTATGTGATCAGTGCACTTAGGCCTAAATGCTGAAAATGTTGCAACTGCTGTAGTTTTCTTGTTCGTTTTGTGGTGCTGTTTGCAGTCGTGTCTAAGCATGCCACCTCCCATAACCATATGTTGAACTTCTCTTATACAATTAAGAAAACAAAGCGTATTGTCGCATGCGCAGGCGCACAGAGTACGCGAAAATTTGGGAGATTTTTCGAAAGTGGCTGCCAAGGATGAGCATCCCAATTTGAGCGCAACGAACGAAGTTCTGCATTCTAATTCCCAGTTTCCTAATCAATGTGTTCATGTATTTCACATATGTCTAAGAAACCCAATACCCTTAGCTCACTTGCGGTAGGTCAAACTACTGCCTCTCATTCAAACGCTCACCCACTACAGCTCAAGGCATTGCGCTGCAGCCGGTTGCTCTTATATTCGCGTGTGGCTCTCTCGATTTTAGCTCATAATATTTTAGCACAGTTTATTTCCTGTAATGTCATCTCATTTTCATTTTAAGTCAGAAAGTTTCAATTCAATTCGTTTCATTTTATTCCAGCTTCACTTTGGGACTAGTCCTACCCAATTGCTTTGTCAGTTATGTGGCAGTAGCCGCTTCGTAATCAGTTACTGAAGAATGAATTCGCGCTATCCGTTATCACCGTTATTTATCTTGAATCGTGGTCATTAACATTGTCGTCATTCCTGACTTTGTCTTTACTGCGAAAAAAAACTGTCAACAAATTTGTTTAACTTCGCGATTAAGAGCAGACAATTGATTGTTTGTGTTAAATTTATAATTTTATTACTTTTCTCGAGCGTTCACATTTTGTTTTTGATATTACAGAGTAAGTGAATGCTTAAGAATCTCAAATAAAATTTAATACATGTATGGGTACATATTAGAAAAATTCAAAATAATTAACAAAGTATGAAGAGGTTAGATGAATTCCAAAAAAATAAAAACAATCCAAGTATTATGTGTGAATTCGAGTCCTAATTAAAAATAATTTTTACTGCGCCTTCAACTGACGGATATCACTTGTAATATGTGCACATATGTTATGTCTTAAGCTGGACTTAACCATCATTCATTCTTTGTTTTCATTTAAGTTTTTAATTTTATCTACAGCTCTTTATCATTGTGTTTTAACAGTTTTCGAAAACGTCGCAATTAAAAACATTCAATTAGCTTAAAACGTAAGACTACAATACGAGAAAGGTTTATAATAAGCAGTCGACGAATGAAAACGGATTTTTTATGTATTGAGATGATCGTGATGATTATCTCTCTTTGCGATTAAAAGTAACAACCAGCGCCAGTCTACATCTCACAGCCGGCGGCCGTTAGCTTTTAAGGTAAACGCAACACCAAAAGCTCTTCTCTTCCTTACCTTGCGTATTGTTTTAATGTAAAATAGGAATCAGCACAAATTTTTCACAATTTTTTGTTGATTTTAATATATATGCATCGAACGTTGAGTTTGCCTTAAAATTAACAATTATTTGCAAAATTATTTTCTAAATATGGGTTTGCGGTTGTTTCAATTTATTATAAAGTCATTTATATAGAAATGTTTATCTCATTCTGTCGTCCTAGTCTCTTTACAGTCTTAGAAGGCATTCATTTCAAAACAAGCGCCCCGCTGCACCTACTTCAACTATAAGGTGCCACTAGGCTCCCAACAAATGATAGACTAAATGGCGCCGACTTTCGTGTATTAAGGAAAAAAAAAAACAAAAAGAAAAACAAATCCGAACGGAAACACTTAAATACAATCTAATTGATTGTGTATACACGCAGATTTAAATGTATGTAAAGCGTCTATGCACATTAACTAGCAACAACAGTAAAACATTACTATAACCGAGATCGATCTTTCAGCCAATGACTTTCCCACTGCGCCTCGGAATGTCAATCACTTATGGAAGAAGCAGCGTTCGTTTGTAAGTACGTCTTTCCTTTGCAAAAATTACGTCTACTGTAAAAAAGCTCTCAGATTGCTGCACCGCATTGAAAAACACGCCGATAAAAGCAGAGAAAAAAAAGTTACAGTGCTTTGAATTATATTAACAAAAGAGTATAAATTAATTTGTTATAAATTCTACAATTATCTGCTTTAACATAATAAACTTAATGAATTGTTACAAAAACTGACCATATATAACATACTAGTAAGTTACTAGCAGATGTTGCTCTGCCACAGACCGTTTTCTATATTTCAAATTATTTGCATGAAACGGTTTCGGTAGAATTTTTGAGGTCAGTTGAGTATAATTACAATTTAGTGAAATTTCTGTTGTTGTAGTCTTACGAAATGTACAAGCAGTGATGACTAACGTACTAATTTAACTATTACGGCGGTATTTACTAGCCGATTGGAATTAATCCTATCTCTTAAGTTGGAACTCTATCTCTTAACATTGCAATTTTATAGATTAAAAAATATATACACAATAATTATTTATATTTAGGAGTACTAACAAATGCAATGTAAGTTATGACATCGATTAAAAGAAGAATGAAAGATATAGATTTATCGGAGATTATGAGGTAAGTTATTATAAGCAACCGTGTTACTTTTAAGATGCACCATATGTGAAAATAAAAATAATGTATTAGCTTATAAATGCGGTGCTTTTGTTGTTTTTATAGCTGTCAAGAATCATGGCTTACTTGTTACTTAGAGCGAGGTTAAAGAGCGAGAGGTTGCACTTTAACCGAGTATAACCCGAGAGAGAGATATGTTGCAACAAGGTAGAGTTGTATAGGCAGCAAGCAATCCTGATTATTAAAGCGAGAATGCAATAGTGATTGCTTCAACATTGCTAAAGCTAAATCTGGTATAAAAATGAAAATGCAAGTTATTTAGAAACATAAATGGAATTCGGCAACGCGCTCTGGGGACTCACTATGCTCGAAAGTAAAGAAATATGTCCAAGCACCTGAATTTACTGAATTTAAATGTACTCAATTAAGAGAGTTCTGATGATCTGAAGATGGAAGGTCCGGACTACATGATGGATGCATCAAAACTTCCCAGCCAAGCTCTCTCAGTTTCTACCGGATCATGAAAGATGTATGTGGTCTGGCATTGTCATGATGCCACATAACACCTTTTCTATTGATCAATTCTGGCCGTTTTAATTGAATTGCTGGCTTCAATCTCGTTAATTGTTGACAGTAGAAATCAGAATCAGTCGTTTGATCAGGTTGTAGGCGCTCATAATGAACAATTCCCTTTTTCGCACATTATTGACCTACGTGATCCTCTTTTCATCGCCCACAATCATTCGCTTCTGAAATGGTTCGATTTCATTCCGTTATAGCAGTGAATTGCAAATGGATATTCGGTTCATTCAATTTTTCACTGTTATTTCGTGCGAGTTTAATAATGTCTTCTAATAAATTGAATGATGGAATGTCACTTTTCAAACAAGCTATAGTATTGCCAGATGCAATTAATATTTCCAGGGATATTAGATTTTAGAAACATCTACAGATAATTTTTAACTGAACTTTTTCGAATACGTAATAGTTTGTGGCTTACAGCTTTTTAAAGCTACATTTAAAGTTACTACACGACAAACTCGAAAATTCACTGATTTGTCAAACTGCCCTCGTGTACTCGTATAAAGACTAAGACAGATAAATAACGATGACCTTAAAAACTTGTTCTAACACAAATAGTTATCTTAATGTATTATATCATAAATTGATAACAAATAATTTTGTTGAATACATATATCATAGAAAATTTTATTGTTTTTTTAGCCTTTCTGTCGAAAGTTGATATGTTCGTAAAGGGTTAATTGCTGCCATTTCGCAAACATTCTTCGATAGTTATTTCGGTTACAAATTTTATAGCCTGAAATAATATCTGCTCTGAATTTTCAAGGTGAAACTCCTTCGATAGCTGATACATTTCCTTCACATCAATGTCTTCGGTTTTTTTCTGAAAATAAACGGTTACCATGCACTTATAGTGTTTGCCATAGACACTTACCATCTGAACAGTATCGCTTTCACAATAAACTCAGGCCAATTAAGCTGCGTGGACACAAAGCGTAATACACAGTTATTTTCGGGAATCCAAGCGTGCCTTGAGTGTCGCGTAAGTATTAACCTCTCTTTACATGAAAAAAGTTTGAAAAAAATGGTTATTTTCATTGTTTCTTTTGTTTTCCTTTCTTTACTGCATAAAATTTCTGACGCATTTTGTAGAACTTGTTTGACTTTCCAAACCATTTGTCAAATTTCTCCATTATCTGAAAATATATGTTTCGTTAAGTAGCACCTTACTTATCTGGAATTTCTTCCATGGAGATAATTAAACATAAATACCTTGTCATCCGGAGGAAACATTGGAGGATCATGTTTACTTAAGAAATATTCAAGAAAATCCATTGGATCTAATGGATTCAAACTAAGGCGCATTTTGCGACGAACGTCCAGTGTAGTTGCCACATTATCGGAGATGTCACCGGAGTTGTACGCTTGCAAAACTTTAGCCAGTGCTGAATAGGTAAATTCTTTCAAGTGTTCTCCAGCATTTTCTGTCATTAGCTCGAGCCAAAGTAGGAAGCTTGTACCGTAATCACATTTTGGTATAAGTAGTACTTTTTGGAATGTTGTCTTTAGCTTTCCTTTAGCAGACCAGGGTAAACAGCTAGTCCCAAGAAGAACAACTTTGTCTTTCTTTCCAATTGCTTTTAGTATTTTTTTCTTTATTTGTGGCCCCAATAACCTTGGCTGTATCTCCTTCTGGTCAGCGGGGATTTTTTTCCAAAACAATCTATGGGCTTCATTTATAAACAGAATGGTTGGTTGGAAAGCCTTGGCAACTTTCATTACCACATGTAGAAAGTATTTCATGTTATCCTTAAAACTAATTACTTTCTCAGGACTTAAATTTATAAAAACAGCGTCTAAGAAATATATAATTTATTTAAATAAGTTTGTCGTATAAAGAAATGAATATATTAGGTATTCGAAAAAGATCAGTGACAAATTTGACCAAATATCAAACACTTTTTTCTTATATTTGAAACGAGCTTTATTAAATCAAATATGTGCCGTTCAATAACCTTTTGCCATTTTTGGAGTAAAGCCATTAGAACTTCTGGGTGTTCTGATCGAAAAACTGATCTGATGAGCGAAATAAATGATAATCTGAAGGTGCAAGGTCTGGGCTATATGATGGATACATCAAAACTTCCCAATCAAGTTCCGTCAATTTGTTCCGAGTCATCAAAAATGTGTGTGGTCTGGCATTGTCATGATGGAACAGTACATCTTTTCTGTTAATCGATTCTGACTCAATCTTCTTAATTGTTGACGGTATCAGGTTGTACAAGATCATAATGAACAGTTACCTTCATCCTTAACGTCAAAATTATGAGATCGAAAACGAGAAAACCACTTCGCTGCAGCTTTTTTAGTAAGAGGATCGCGTACGTAAACTTCACAAATTTTTTCAACAGCCTGCAAGGCATTCTTACCTTTCTATAATAGAAATGCAGATAGCTTTTCACAGAATAATGAGATTTTAAAAATGTCTTCTAATAAAGTGAATGAGGGAATGAAATGTCGCTTTTCAAACAAGCTATAGGATTGCCAGATGCAATTAATATTTCCAGGGATATTAGATTTTAGAACCATCTACCTACTTACAATTTGTAACCGAACTTTTTCGAATACCCATTATATGTTGTTTAAAAAATACTTACATGTTTATGTAAATGGTATGTGTATTAAATAACCTAACTTTAAATTTAAATTATACGACACATAGAGCCGTCTTTTAAAGTTAGTGTTGAAATGGTGCACTTTTCTTCTTTTCGATCGCAGCTATGGTCAAGCTGATCCATCGTCAGCTGGCAAAGTTATGTACGTTTTGAAAGGTTCGCTATTTGGGTGCTTGTGTGGTAAAAAAAAAAGACAAAAAATGAAACATGGAACAAAGAGCAACTATAAAATTTTGTTCTCCGAGACTTGCGAAAAAAAAAAGAAAAGTTTATAGTGATGATGAGTGTATTAATCGTACTCAAGTTTACACCTGGATTAAGCGATAATAAAGTGGCCGTGAGGGTTGAAATGATGATCCGAAACCTGGAAGACCAGAAGCATCAAATCCTGCTGAGTTGATGGAAAAAGTGTGTGAAACAATCACTGTCAATGCAAATTTCACTCTAAGAATGCTGCCAGAGAAATTAAATATTTCTTGCGGGGCAATCTATAAAATTTTAAATGAAGATTTGTATAAAAGAAATTTCTGTGCATGTTTTGTTCCCCATCAACTGAATGAAGATCAAAAAATTCAACGAATCTGTGATGAAAAACGCATTTCTATCATCGACCCTCCGTATTCACCTGGCCTATCACCATGTGATTATTTTCTGTCGCGAAACTGAACAAAGAAAGGAAATTTTAACGATGATATTCCAGCCATTCAAGCAGGCATGATACAATCACCCAAATACGTCCCATTAAAACGTGCATAACTTTGTCAGCCGATTTTGGATCAGCTTGATCATAGCTGCGATCGAAAGTATAAAAATGAACCTTTCCAACTTTAATAGATGGCGGTATTTGTTATATGATTTAAATTTATAGTTATGTTTTTTAATATAAGTTCTGAATGTATATTGTAGTATAATATTGATAAAAAATCTGCCCCTTACCCAATTCGGAAGCAATGATTTTGCTTAACAATTTTTTTCCAGAATTGAGGGGACCAATTAACAAAACTGATTTTGGTTTTTCAATATCGAATTCTCCGAAGCCCATCATGGATTCCTGAATGACCATTTTTATGTCTCCTTTTGCAGGACCAATGGTACTGAATATGTACAAAACGAACGTATGTATTAGTATAAGAATCCAAGTAAAAATTATTATCGAATATGAACGAAAACACCATGAAATTCATTCCCAATGATATTTATCAACTCGAAATAATCCCTTTCTTTGTCTTGTATAAGTACCTTCCACTTCTTTGGTCACAACAAATAAAAAATAGATTTAGATAGACTTACGTTAGTCGATCCTCATCTCTTGTGTCATCTGCGGTAAAATTAAAGTCTGCTATAAACTCTTCAAAATAAGTATTCTTATATTCCTCGATGATGCCTGCCTCCTTCAGCTCATCATATAGTGACTGAAGACTCCTGTCTGCTGTCATGTCCTTTGCTTTTTTCTTTTTTTTTGCTGCTTTATTTCTAGCTTTCTTTACTTTCGAAGCCTTATATTTTTCTTTCTTGTCTTTAGCCAAGGCTTTTTTTAATAACTCGTATTCAACGCTACCGAGAGGGTTAATTAAGTGAGTCATTAAAAAACGTAACCTTTTAAATTTACCGCATATATTCGTCTACTAAACCTCGCAATTCTTGATGGACTTTTGCTAGTTCATCTCTAGTAACCCAGTCCTTTATTGGATCATGATTTTTATTTAAGTACTCATCAATATGGCGCCAATTAATGCCATACTGTTTCATCACAGTCTCGATATTTGCTTAAAGTTTAAAGCGACTATTAAGCTATAGAGACTTTCTATTTAGTGAAATATCTTACCGATAGGTTTGCTGGAACTAATTTCATATCCAATGTCTATTTCGCCTGCATCTCTCATTTTCTTTCTACGCTTTGCTTCCTTTAATTTTTGTTTTTTTATTTTGTCTCTTTGTTTTTTCTTTTCAGCCTTTTGCTTTTCCGCTAATTTCTTTTTCTCTTCATTGCTCATAGGTTTCTTATTAAGCGTATCTTGAAATTCCAACGGCGTCATAGTTTCATCAATAACAACCAACACAGTTCCTGTGTTTATTGGATTGGGATAAGGATGAAAATTACCAGTTTTTTCGTAGCTGTAAATGTGTCATTTGTATTAAATAATAATTTATTTAGTTAATTTGCTTACAATTCCTTAAACCATCCTCTAATGTGGTCTGATATGTCTTCCATTATCCAAGGCGTTCTTTCTTGTAATAGTCTGGTTCGTTCATCAGTAATCAACTGAACAAACTCTTCATCCAATTTTTTTTTCAACATTTCACTTTTGTACATTTCTAAAATCTTGTTTTTACGATCATTTGGTCTTTTAATCGCTTTCGGTTTCTTCATCCCATAAATTTGTTGTCTGAATGCTATGCGTTTTTTATAAATTTTCCTTCCTTTGTAACCTCTCCAGAAAGCCTGAATCTTAGTTGCAGCGTCATTACGATCTTTCTCTAGTTTTTCCATTATTTCCGCTGTAATGTCAAATGACAATATAAAAATTATTTTTAATAGTGAGAACAATAAAGTTACCATCAAATTTATCGTTTATGTTTTCATCCCTATTTCTTAAATAGTCACAGGTTGGGTCCGCTTTAAGAAATTCTACATTAAAGACAGTTCTCTTGATTGGTATGCTCATCGCTTGATCTGGTTTAAATTTAAAAGTATATTCAATTTTGTTGCTTTGCTTAACCTTTAGAAATTTCTTTTTGTCGTACTGAATCGCAGATTTATACACCCTGGCCTGGCGTGCTCTTTCATGTGCCTGAATAAGTTTTACCGCTTCAATAGACTTGGAAAAATCTTTTGTTTGGGCCACTTGCGCTTCCTCGTCACTCATAAAAAGTCTGTTGTCGCAAATAATGTTCTGTACTTCCAATGGTCGTCGATATAGGAATTGGGGCGATCTCCAAATTATAAGATCAACAGGCGTCAATTTTCTGGCAATGAGCGCATTGTCCATATAGACATATTCGCTAAGTTCCAATTGTTTTAATTCATTTTTCAATTTCATTAACTGCTGCCCAGCGCTTTGCACCAATTCCCGCACCACTGCTCGCTTCTGAACTTGATATGTGTGTAAGTAAATCGAACTCAACTTGTTCAGAAGCTCCGTGTAAAGAACATATAACTCGGAAAATATTTTAAAAGATATAGCGGCATTATCAACCGGTTGGATTTTCTTGAGTTTATTTTGCTTTTTAATCAGTTGGTTAATATCTTTGCTGGTCGCTACCCAGTATCTATGGTTAAAATCGAACGACATGTTTTTGTTCCTCCCGTTAACAGTTACGTACTTTAAATTTAGATATTTTTTAATTAAGTATAACAAAAGATTTCAACATCAATTTCAAAGATGAATAAATTTTTTAAAAGACGATTACGTCCTTATATTTGTGTATGTTTCAAAAAGACTTTACCTAAGCAAACTTATTTAAATTAATGCGGGTAAGCTTAAGTAACATTTTTTTTAATTTTCGTATTATTTTAACTATTAACGAAATACATGATACGCCTCCAATATGTAAATGTTTCAGGGTTTGAATCAAGACGAACTATGAACATAGCTACAATACTTGGTTACTTTTAAAAAAACTATGTTCTATAAAATACAACAAAACGCTATGAATCAATATTTGACTTTTATGTGTTTTTAAACTGGATTTATTTCTGGGAGAAAATAACTAGAAAAATTTTAGAAAGTTGACATAATACAGATAAAGTCTTATTTGTTTATTTATGATATGCTAATATTAAGCCTGATAAGAAGTATGACTAAATGGTAACAACTAAAAACGACGACCGATCATGAATGCAACTCAACTTGTACTCTATATTTGCTCTATTTAATTGCATTTATGACATTAAGCTGTTCTGTGCCACTATTGTATTATAGATTCGTGAATTCACGACGGAGTAGCAATAATATTCTGGGTAGTAACTGCTTTACATTCTGCGCTCCTGATAAAATTCGTCTCTCCCAAATGTTCCTCGTTTTCTGTTACAAATTGCCATGCATTAAACTTTATTAACTTCAGAGGGGGCCAGCTTCCACACAAACTGCGTTCTTTTTATGGCTATCAGGTCCCCATCCTTATATGCATTTATTGTCTAAATTGGTTATGTAGGCCACTTGCGCTAGCTCGATGCTATGTTTCAGCATTTACATATTTTGTTGCTCGTCATTGAACTGAGTAAATAGCTCCTCGTTATGCAGCTCCAGGAAGCATCCATCGGTTCGGCTAATTATCTTTGATTATTGAACTCACGTATAAAATGATCGCAAAACAAATTTTTTTTTTTTAGTACATTCCATTTTTTGGCTGATCGTTCCTATGGCAGCTATATGTTATAGTAAACCGTTATTTAACATATTCGGGAATATGATTGAATATTATTTAAAATTCAAATTCAAATCCAAAATTTGGTAACGATATCTTAATAAACAAAAAAGTTTTTCTCAGTAAATGTTGTTTTTCGGCCGATAGTTCCTATGACAGCTATATGATATAGTAAATCGATATATATAATATTGAGATATGTAATTAGACAATAGCTAAAACTATTAAATCAAAAATTTGGTAACGATATCTTGAAATACAAATGGGTTTTGGTTACTAAATGTGGGTTTTCGAGCGATCGTTCCTGTGGCAGCTATATGTTATAGGTCGAATATCGAAAAAAAAAATAATAAGCATAAACTCAATATGCCAATGGATTAGGAGAATCTTCGTGGCAAATTTGGTGGTCGTAGGTCTAACCGTTTCCAGACAGACGGAAAGACAGACGGACATGGCTAGATCGACTCGTCTTTTGATGCTGAACAAGAATATATATACTTTGTGGGGTCTGCCACGCCTCCTTTTGCCCGTTACATACATTTCCACAACTTTAATATATCCTTCACCATTTTTTGGTACAGGGTATAAAAATGAATGTGTGTGTATATGTTCACTATGCAAATTTCGAATGACATATCTGTAGGAATTATTGGAATACGTGGCAACAGCACATCTTCACCTTTGAATTTTCCATTCAAAATAATGGCTTCGATAATATTGTTCATTAACTTCTTCACTGAAAGTCGGGTACCATTGCAAAGTCGCGGCGGATTTATGTTTCGAAGAATAATGATGATACGCCAATTTTCAACTTTAAAATGTGTGGTGGCATGCCTGGCAAATCAAGTGAATTCAAGAATTCCGTTGGAAAATTGACAACTTCGTCAGGATTTATTACAGCTAACTTGTAAGTTATAGCTTCGGCTGGTATTCCATTTTGAATGGTGAAATTGATGTCATTCACATCGATGTTCTTAGCTGCTAGAATAGCACGTTCACTGAGCCAATGATAATTTTTGTAATTCTGCGCTAAAGTCGGGACGACTTTTTGAATCAATTCATCTTTGTTTGCTGTTAACTTGCAAAAGTCGGTTGGCAATTTGATACAGTGTGTGGACTGATCTATTGCGTTTTTTCCATTCCGAATCGTCCGGCAGATGCATCATTTTGTAATTGAACACGCATATTAAATCTTTAAATTCTGGATTTTTAAACCAAACCTCGTGCACTTTTTTTATAAATTTCTTTTGATATCGTATCAGCCAATTCAAAATCGCCGTATTTTATAGTGTAGAGATGGGCAATTGACAGAATGAGAAATTCGTGGATGCATTTCTAACCCATAATCGGTCAACGCTAACGATCAATACACACCGAGATACCAAATTAATTAGATAGATAGAAAATCAACCAAAGTAATTCTAATTAGAAAAAAAAAAGCTAAAAAAAATAGCCAAATGAAATTGAAAAAAGCTAGATTTCCCGCTGCCCGCTTTGTTCAAATTTTTCCCACTAACCGACTTTAAAAAAGCTAGATATAGAGAAAATAAAAAGACAAATTGGGAAAACTGATGCAACTTTGCAAAACTGTCCAGTGTTGCTCAACGCATTTCTGAAGATACTCATAAACTCAATCGATTTTTGTCATAAAATTGTTGTTGGAATGCTTCTGTTTCTGTTTATCCCCAAATTAAGTATTTATTCCAAAAATTTATTGAGTGGTCTGCATCGTCTCGTGGATAGTTTATATTGAAGTCGCCTCCTAATACCATTGACATTTTTCTGGAGTCTTTGTCAAGCCTAGTATATTCAACTTTAGTGTAGGGAGGGAGGTAGCCCATTACAATAAGTATCTTCTTGATATTGAACATTACACAAATTACTGCGCCGTAAATTGATTAGAAACAAAAAATAAAAAACCAATTCAGAAATTATAATAAAACGGTAAGAATTCGATGCAGGCTGATGAAAAAATTTGTGAAGTTTACGGATGCGATCCTCTAACTGAAAAATTAGCAGCGAAGTGTTTTGCTAGTTTTCGATCTGATAATTCAGAGGTTAAGGGTGAAGGTAATTGTTCATTATAATCTTCTACAACCTGATATAACGATTTATTCTGATCTCTACTGTCAACAAATAACGAGATTGAAGCAGAATTTATCAACTGAAAAGGTATTGTGTTCCACGATGACAACGCTAGATCACTCACATTTTTGATTACCGGCCAGAAACTGAGAGTGTTTGGCTGGGAAGTTTTTATTCATCCACCATATAGCCCGGACCTTGCACCTTTATATTATCATATATTTCGATCCCTGCAGAGCTCACTTAATGGAGTAAATTTAGTTTCAGTAGATGCCTGTAAAACGCACTTAGATCAGTTTTGCGCTCAGAAAACTCAGAAGCTCTATACAGATGGAATAATGGCTTTACCCCAAAAAAGGCAAAAGAGTATCGATCAAAACGACACATATTTGGTTTAATGAAGCTAGTTTCAAATATAAGATACAAGTGTTTTAATTTTACTCGACCGAAATCAAAGTTGTTTCACAAAAACAAAAAACGGATGATAAGGCCAGCTCTTACGAAAAATCATATTGAGTCGGAAACGGAAGTTTCTCCGTGAAAAGTTTTTGTTGCACAGTCGTTGATGTTGCTCTGTTGGCTCTGTTAGCTCTGTTGGTCGTTGCTGTAGCTGTTGCCGTTGCTGTTTTATTGGCGGTCGAGCGTGTATGTGGTACTCAAGAGGCAATTCGTTTAACTTTTCAACTCGAGTCAACTACACTCTGCCCGATTTAGCTCTGCTCAATAAGCAGAGAAAAGCACTCTAAAGCTGGTGAGTGAAAGCACTTTCTTTAAAACGAAGCCAAGTATCTTTAATTTATATTTCTTTGGCGGTGCTCTTTTGCATTCAGCTTTCGATGCTATTTTTCTGTTAATATTAATTTGACTGTCGCCAGCACGCACAAAAGCAAGAGGATAAAGTACGTTAATAAAAACTTCTTTCACTGGAATTAAAGAACTGACCGGAAGCTAGACGAGACAGAAAAATAAAAACACGGCTTTGATATTTTTTCGATAAAATAAATTAGCATTAGAAACTTCTATAACAACGTTGCCATTATCGTCATCAGTGTAAGATTTTTGGCGGATAGTTGACGTCACCATTACTTGAAATAATTCGACCGGAGAACTTTCACACAAATCATTTATATTCCACGTTAACATCTTCGATTTCGATTTTTTCTCCATATTCAACAGTTCGGCTTATTAATATATCCAAACAGTTTATGTTTTTCCTGATCATTGAAAAACCTGATGCTTGCCTTGAGGCTATACACACCGACGTTAGGAAACTTCTACAAAATCAGACTCCAGTATGATGTTTCAACTGAGACAGTAAGTTTTTCCATCATCCATTCACAGATAGGTAATCGCTTCTAAAGAAGCCTCCCGCTAAATGCTTGAGATGTCTCTAAAAGGGATTGTATTTACCTCTCATCCATCACAAACGAAGGGGATTGAACTATTAATATAAATTCTACTCAAACGAGTCAATAACCTTGCAAACAAAAGCAAAATGTCCATAGACTAACAGAATACTTTAATATAAAAATTTAATATTCGACTACAAAAACAATTCCTGCAAATCCGCACATTTCAGTGAAAATATTCTTGAATATTTGAATTTTAATTTGCACAAGGCTTTTTACACTCCATGCGGATGGGGCCATCCTCATTTGCATTTCGCTTAATTCAATTGAACTAGTTAATTCATTTGCAAGAATTGTATTAACTATATAGAATACATGTCTATCCTATTGTTTGCATAGTAAACATTATTGAAAAAATCCAACACATACTTCAACTGCAATCAAAATCAAATTTAATTAAATTATTTTAATTATTATAAATGAAATGTGCCAAATGCAACGATAAAAATTGAAATGATGTTACTTTTTGAACCATTTCAAAGTAATTCATTTGCAAATACAGTTACAATAAAACATTAACATCATACTATTGAGCGAAATGTCAATCAATATGTCAATAAATCTATAATTGATGATCACATGACATCCGCAGACAATAGTTAAATCAATATGCAAAACACAGCATTTAAATTTTTTTTTTTTTATACCCTGTACCAAAAAATGGTTAAGGGTATATTAAAAAAATTTTACATTTAATCGTTCTAGCTAATGTCTAATGACATATCCAAATATTAAGTATATCAGTTTACTATATCATATAGCTGATATAGGAACGATCGGCCGAAAAACAACATTTACTGAGAAAAACTTTTTTCTTGATAGAGATATCGTTATCGATATCGTTTTGGATTTAGTAATTTTAAGTAATATCCAATCATATTCCTGAATATGATAAATATCGGTTTACAATAACATACAGCTGCCATAGGAACGATCAGCTGAAAAATGGCATTTACTAAAAAAAAAAATTTTTTTCTTGAGATATCCTTACATAATTTTTTTTTTCCCTTCATTTTATTAATCTGCAAGTACAATAAGCTAATTAAGTAACAAATGAATGCAAAGGAATAGGTAGGCCTCCTCCTTACATAATAAATACAAATTATTGAAATAAGAAAAAAAATATTCAATTTAGGATTGGGTACAGGGTTTTCTATAGTCGGTTACGCCCGACGATAGCCCTGACTTTCTGGTTTATTTCTAAATCTCTTACAACGATGAGAATCGCAATATTGTGGACAACCTATTCGCATATTGATATATATATATATATATACAAGGAGAGTTCCAAAGTAAACAGGACTTTTTGAATCTAGCGCCCTCTAGTGGCGCCATCTATATGTCAACTGGTGCGTTAGAATCTGCTATCGTTTATCGACTTCCAGTAAAAATTTCATGACATTTCATCTATTGGAAGTGAGGTTATTGCGTTTTAAGTGTCAGTATGTTTTTGTCATCGGTGCAAGCCTTTTGAATGGCCTCTACGTCTGCATAACGCTTTCCTTTCATCGGCAAATGCATTTTTCCGAAAAGGTAGAAGTCGCACGGTGCCATATCAGGTGAATACGGGGAGTGGTTGATGGTTAAAATGTGATTTTTGGTCAAATAGTCGGACACAAGCGTCGATCGATGAGACGGCGCATTATCGTGCAACAAACGCCAACTTCCATCTTCTCGCACCGATGACAAAAACATACTGACACTTAAAACGCAATAACCTCACTTCCAATAGATGAAATGTCATGAAATTTTTACTGGAAGTCGATAAACGATAGCAGATTCTAACGCACCAGTTGACATATAGATGGCGCCACTAGAGGGCGCTAGATTCAAAAAGTCCTGTTTACTTTGGAACTCACCTTGTATAATAACAAATTGTGGTTGCATTTTTTGCATCAATGTGAGATAATAAATGCGATTAAAATCGCTGTTAGCTGTTGGAATTACCCTTGCAATCACACATTTTGCATGAAATATGTAAGTATAGGGAGATTTTTTAAGAATTAAGTTTTTCAGGTTAGCAGCACTGGCTAGTAATGGAGTCCAAACGTCATCCGTCAAAGTGAAAAGTTTTTAGTAAACTCTGTCATTTAATTATGAAAAGACCTGCAAACGAGCAACGATTGCAAATTATTGAAATTTATTATCAAAATTCGTGCTCTATGAAAATTCGCTGTTTTATCGAAAAATTGTGTTCAGCGGTGAGGGTCATTTCTGGCTCAACGGATACGTAAATAAGCAAAACGGTCGTAGCTGGAACGATAAACTGCCACATGCCATACAAGAATTACCATCCCAAAAAAACGACAGTTTGATGTGGTTTATGGGCTGGTGGCATCATCGGTCCATTTTTCTTGAAAGACGACCGTGGAAGAAACATTATTGGACCTTCCGAATGGACCATTTGAAACGGAGCCGCGGACAACATTTATATGAAGTTGTCTTTAAAACGTAAATGGCAAAGGCCTATTTATCGATACCATAAAAATTTTGAATATTTTAAGCAAATTTGAGTGTTTTATTCGATTTAAAAAAAAACTACGTTAAAAAATCACCCTTTACTTGTTATACCCTATACCAAAAAATGGTAAAGGGTATATTAAAGTTGTGCAAATGCATGTAACAGGCAGAAGGAGGCGTGGCAGACCCCATAAGGTATATATATTCTTTATCAGCATCGAAAGGCGAGTCGAGCTAGCCATGTCCGTCTGTCCGTCCGTCTGTATGAACAAATGGATCTAGGAAACGGTAAGACCTACAACCACCACCAATCCATAGGCATAACGAGTTTATTTTTTTTTTGATATTCGACCTATAACATTTAGCTGCCATTGGAACAATCGGCCGAAAAATGCCTTTTACTAAAAAAAAAATTTTTTTTCTTGAGATATCCTTAATAATTGAATACAAAATATAAAAGCAACAAAAAAATATATTCAGTTTTGAATTGGGTACAGGGTTTCTATAGTCGGTTACGCCCGACTATAGCCCTGCCTTTCTAGGTTTATTTTGCTTTTGTTTATTTTATGACTTATAAGTTACCATTTGGCAACTTAATTGTGTTTTTGTACGTATTATATATTCATGCTCATAAAACTCATTTCAGTTTATAAGATACGGGACTTAGACCCGTTTTTAGATATATTAAATATACTCGCTGCACAGTATGTTTGCAACAACGTTTTCTTGAATAACTATTTGTCCGCAAGAATTTCGATAATTGGGGAAGGCGTGGCATATGGATTTCTTTTTTTGTTAAATTTTTGATTTTTAATGTTACTTTTACGTAAAAAAAAACAAGAAAGAATCAAACAGGAATAGGGAACCATGTAAAAAAAAGAAGATCATCAACAAAAAGCATGAAAAAAACACAACAATTTTATAAGGAAAATCATGAACTTCTAAAATCGGCACCTTTGCCTACGTTCTATCCTTATTTATACTCGTATTCGAATTATACTTATGAGTTCAGTACCTTGCTGTAAAGCATTTTTATACAATGAAATGATTTAAGCCAAAATGGGCATCTGTTTGTCGACTTCACTCTTGGCAGTATTTTAAAAATTATAGCCACTTTGCCACTGTGTAGGTTTGTAGGAGTCTACGACTCATGTGAAATGCCACAATGCATACTTAAACATGCAAAACAAGGATTAATTATGTTCAGCAGCAATAACAATCACAACGACAGCCGATGCCGGCAGCATAAGCAGAACAATGGAACATTTACAATTCGCACGGACACCACACTACGCGACTCGGTCTGAAAATTTTAACAAATAACAAAAGCAACTTGCAACAGTAGTACATCAACAACAAAAGCAGCAACAGCAGCAGAGGAAACTACAACAGCAACAGCCACAATTGTTATTATGTTATAAAAGTAGGATTAATGCGATTGGAAAAAAATTCAACACAAGAAGTGAAGTGCTCCTCCACAGCAGCAGCAGCAAGGGCTGCATTGGTGCAACTTTTGCTCTTGTTGGGGTTACATGAAAGGTATATAACTTTGCTACATGTACAACAACAACATAAACAATATGTATTAAGAACTGCAAGCTCAAACTGCGCTACCACAATGTTTTCATTAACCAAATGCTTACATTTCTTTTTTTTTTTTTTTTGGTGCTTGACTTTGTTGTGGTTTTCTATGGGTAAAACATTAACACATGAAATAACCACACACAAAAATACAACAAACAAGAAATGCAAGAAAAGAACCAGAAATTAAAAAGAACCTGAATCATATGCAAATTAATTCTAAATAATCAAAAAAAAAAAACTCGCCAATCGGCAGACATCCTGACTTACCTGACAAAGCTTAAATGTCAAGCAATCACCAAGAATTAGAATGGTTTGCTTAGGTAACTTCGTATAAATTGTTAATTTTAAATAAATGAAACGAGACAAAGAAAGAAAAAAAAAATTTAAAGGAGAAAAAAAAACATTACATATGTTATATTGTTTAGTCACAGGTTCCAGCCGATTGTGACCTCGGATACAATTGTTCACTTATTACTGTATAGATGAGTATATTGTTAAGCTTATAATGGTTTGCATATCAATGCGCATTCAAGAAATTACCAATGCATAAAAAATGTTATGAATGTCAACCAACAAGCCAATTTGTAATCCATGAATAATTGACATTTAAAAAACGAAAACATGTACATAATAAATTCCAATCTATACGCAATTTTTAATTAACACTAAAAAAATACACTTTTGTTTTGAATTTTACCCGAATGTTGAATAATTAATTTCAAGTTGTTGAAATTTTTTATACCCTGTACCAAAAAATGGTAAAGGGTATATTAAAGTTGTGCAAATGTATGTAACAGGCAGAAGGAGGCGTGGCAGACCCCACAAAGTATATAAACATATATACAACGAACTAGTAAAGCAATGACAAAAGCAGCATCAGCTCCCTTGAGTTATACATCAGCAGTGCCTGTCACTTAACACTTCCGATTTTCTTTATCTACACCGAGAACAGCTACTGTCAATATTCTTAACATAAATATTCCGGAACGTCGCACAAGCATCGAAAAATCAATACAAGCACCAAAGCTAATTGAAGCCAAGTGTTGTTTGACTAACTAATTTCATTTACACACAAGTCAATTTCCCCAAATATCGCAGGGAGCGACGAAAAGACAAAGTAAACCAACGATGAGAGTGCTTTGGATGGAAGCGTAGCATAGACTTGAACATTTTGAATGCAAAGCACAGAAACAGCACAGAAACAAAAATGAAAAAAGTACACACTGAGTGATTGGGCGAAAAAAAGTCCAGTGCAGGCCAGTAAAGACGACTGAGGAATTGTATTACAATAAATTTGTTAATATGAGAAAGCTATGAATTTATATAATATGGTAACTTGTTAAAATATTTGTTTGCAAATACGAAATTGAACAAAGGCTTTAAACAATTAATGAAGTATTCTCACGACACTATTCTCATTAATTTAGAAGTTTTTTCAAAGCCTTGCAGAGTCTACAGAGATGCATATAGATAACTTTTAAGAGTCTGAAATTTCAGAATAATGAAATTATTTGATATTTTCATCGAGCTCAATGAAACCGACCGTAACTAAAAATCTGCTAAAATACAAACCAATGAACTATGTTTTATAAGTTTTGCACTTCGGACATATGCAATATGAAAACTTTCGAATATTATGATAAATTTTGTCGTTTGTAAAATCTTTTATGTGCCTTTTTTGACTTAAAATGTATATTTAGCAAGTACAATAATAACAACAACAACTAAAGATATTCAACTAAAATTGCATAAATTAAATTTTATAACCAAAAGGGAAATTTTGAATTTTTTTTTTTAAATTTTCTTTTTAATACGAATATTTACATAAATTAGTTATCAAACAAACAATAAATCGAGTAAATACGGAGTACAAATTCGCTGTCAGCCATATCGTTTACGTATGTATGTACGTACATATATGCCAATTACGTAAATCCGATCACTGCAATTGAACTACAAAAAAAAAGAGCAACTGTGCACCGTAGACACACACACAGTACATGTGCACCAGCCCTTACACGTAGCAGAGGAGCAACACAATTGGAATAATTTTTGGTAAAATTCACACCACTGAAACACTACACACACAGTGACGCACAGATTTCAAAAGCATACTTTTTGGCTTATGACTGCAATGAACATGTTTGAACACACTCATGAGCGTTAACTTGGCTCTAATGCGGATTGGCTAATAAATTATGAGCAAATCGAATAATGCATAATGCGGCGTGACTCTGCCGGTTGACTTTCATCGATGAAAGCCTTTCCGGGCTGCCTGCCTGTAGGTGCCTAAGTGCGAACGTGTTGCATTCACAATCGATGCTAGACCTCCGACCTGTAATTTTAAATATGTCGTGGAGATGCGATACTGGTAACTTACGCTGGCGTTTGTTGAAATAGACTTAAACCCGCAATGGATTGTAGTGCGAAAATAAAATGAAGTAGCTGACATTCACTGCGAGAAGTCCCGCAGTTATTGATTGAAAAATTAAAATCGCTGTAAGCGATTCTTTTTATGCAAATGCTGTATATCTTGTGTCTGCTTCAGTGCCCTTTTTATTGTGAAATAAAGCGTGATGGACTTGGCATCGCGCTGGGCTTGGCATTTAATATTTGGTGTATGAATTGAGTAAAAGCCAGAATATGCGATATTTTTCATATTTTTGTCGACGTTTGGAATCTTAATCCGGTAATGGTTTAATGGTATTTTTTTTTTATTCGCGTGAAATGCGCAGCAACAGTAAAGCATTCTTTCATTCTCTGTTTGACGTCAATGACTTGAAGAGCTTTATATGACATACGACTTCCTGGCAGCGCCAAAATAGTCATGATTGCTTTAAACGATGGCAATAAAGTAAAAGCAGGCGGCGCGCATTTTCGCCTCATTGAAAACTACGAGCAGTCTGTGCATGCCTGCCTGCCTCTGTAAGCCGCACGTTTCTCTTTATCAGCTTCCTTGACTTTTCACGTACAATATGCATTCATGTCAGAAAATGTTCGCATCAGAGATACACACATTCATTGAGTAAAATATGATATCGTTGACGAAAGTCATTACATTCTGTACTTCATGAGAGATGACTGAAATGCGAAGAGAGTTGAGGCATAAGTATATTTGCTATGTGTATGTTATATACATTTGACTTGTTGACTTGTTCGTCTGCTTGCGTGTCTAGGGTGTGTTTATACGAGCAAAAGGATTTTAATTTGTTTAAAAGAGGAGAAGTCGCAAAACTTTAAGTGATTATGTGGTGTATAAATTCAGTTATGTTGAACACAAGAACTTTAACTGAAACTCTTGATAATTTATTATAATCGGAATAGCTGTAAGTTATTTTGAGCGGATTCAGTAAAATTTAATTAATGTGCAATATTTTCGTGTATATTGAATATTTATTTATCTACTATCTTAACCCGCTTGCTACGCTAAGCGTTTTTTGTTTTCTGTTTTGAAGCAGTAATATTTTTAGAATTATAATATCTAGGCAGATTCCTAGGAATATGAACAATTTTTTTTATACCTTTTAAATGGAGCGTAGCATCGCACTATTTTACTATACGTCTTATTTCTTCCGGTGTCCTTTACATATGTAACAAATTTCGTTCATCTACGTTAAATAGTTTCAGAAACATGACGAATTTGAATTTTCTCTTACATATGGAGGCATGGCATCCAGCACTTTTAATATGTATCTTATTTCTCCCAGTGTCCTTAAAATAAGTATTAAAATTAGAATATCTGCATCAAATAGTTTCAGAAATATGACAAATTTAGATTTCATCCTACATAAAGGGGAGTGATCCCGCCCATTTTTATCATCGGAAATATTAAAGACACCTTACCAGGCATGCACCAAACAATCTCCGAAAGTTTCATATATCAACCCATAAGAGACACTCAAAATTACAGATACGCAGACACATACACAAACATCGTTATATACAAAACTAGCAATGTTCATTTACTTTGCAATGACTTTTTTGTTTTTTGTTTTGAAACATCCAACTTTTAAGCTCTACCAACGCGCTTGACAATTCTTTCACTCTCGAAATAAGGGGTGAGTACCCACAAAATTTAAGATTTTTGCAGTTTATGCGAATTTCCGATATTAATAAAACAAAAGAATCATATTCAGTTTTTCCTAAATTTAAAAATTTTCTGTACAACTTTTACAAATTTATTTTTTCCCCAAAAAAACCATCACAAATAATTTTAAAACTGGGTTATAAAGAACAGCATTTAATTTTTATAAATGTATAAAGAAGATGTTCATATATATACTCGCATACCGCTTTTTAAATGAAGCTGATCAAGCAGTAGGATGATTTATATGGGTGTGCATTTGTGATGAATAGATGGTTACTCGGACTACTCATTTAGTACGGCGAAATGAACGATCAATATCCATCAAGAAAGCAACTTACAGTACTATCATGCAACAAGTTTACATCAGTGCAGAACAAAGCAATCGAAACATTAACTTTTTTGTTTCGCACAATTGAATGAGGATATTGTCTTTTTTAGTTTAATATTAAATTAGCAGTGATATAGATATGTTTGTTTATATATTCGTGTTACCCTGCTTCACAGTAGCCTCCGATTCGCATATGAACGTGTGCTCCATAAACTTGACCAATGTAATCGTTGCTTTCACATAACTATGTTTATCGGATCAAATATAATTGAAACAAGGTGTCTTTTTCTTCACTGTCGGACTTAAAAGTATACAATGCCTCCACAAAGAGGAACCAAAAATATACAAGATAAATGCATTACGCTTAAAATCAAGCTAAATCTGTTACAAAGAAAAAAATTTCACACAGCATTACGTATACGACAGCCACATGCATTAATTTATATGCGTCTACTCTCTTACTTAAACATTCACTAATTAGCAAAACAATTAAGTCTCTCAAACATCCCATTTCGCCATTTTCTTTTGCTAAACACTAAGTGAAGAGGAGCACAAAAGGAAAATCAAGCAGGGATGGCACAAACACTTAAGAGCTAAGAGGCTAAATGACTAACTTGACTCTGAAACTTTAACTGTGCACACTTCACATCTAGCACATGCATTTCACGTCTATCTGTGTCATGTATTAATTTACATGCAGCTACTTTGCAGTGCATAAACGAATGGGATTCGAAAGTAAGCGATTCCGGCTGATCAGTTAGAAGAAACTGTGAATGGTGTGAAGTAAAATACAAAAAAGAAGCCCCAATTCATGTTGTCAGCAATTTACGGCGACCAGTACGAGCTAGATGTTCTATGGTGCCATGTTTTTTTCAAGCATTTAATAATGTTTTCTATTGTTTGGTAACATCGGCCAAACATTTCACAAATATATTGGATCTGTTGATCAGGCTGATTACACATATAATTTTATATGAATTTTCTCTGCTTATTATTTAATTTTTCGAATTTCGTCATTTTGGGTTGCTGTAGTAACCAGATTACATCGAAATTTTACGTAATATTGATTAATGAATTATCAGCAAGTACAGCACGAAATTGATGAAAGTTTCTATGGGAATATAAAAACAACATAGGTGGCGCCATTTGGACCCATTTCCTGAAGCCACAATTGTTACAGTTACACTATTGTACATGCCTGAATATGCCACTACAATGTCTGGGGTATCGTTCGAAAACGCATTAAAATCAGATACCAATGAACCAGAACAAGTCTCCGTTTAGCCACAAGACCCACCGCAGCCTGGACTCACCTATATAAACCGCAACACGATATCTTATACGGAATCAAAACACGCTGACCCAAATGTTCCAAACCGCCTTAAACTTAACAGAAAACCAATTCAAAAATTTCTTCAACTCGTTGGGCGACCGTTTCTTAGCTGCAGCTGACTACAACGCAAAACACTTCTACTGGGGCTCCCGCTTGTCTAACCCCAAAGGGAAGGAACTGTACAGCGCACTCATAAATAAAACAGATAAACTGAATTATTTCTCGCCGGGGAGGCCTACATACTGACCAGCTGATCCAAAACAAAAAATACACGATTTTATTGATTTTGCGATAACAATGAAAATTTCAAGTAGCTTAGTATCTGCAGAAGACGTTGCTAACCTATCCTCAGATCATTGCCCAATCCTAATTCATCGCTCTGAGTGTCCTCTCATCGAAAAGTGCCCTAGGAGGAGCGCCGCCTGAGACGTGAACCTGTCGCCAACCAGCACGAAATATCGTCTGTGGAGAGCAAATGCAAGTATATAGCTACCCGCCTTAGTGGACACACCTTTTAGAGGCACGACCGGCAAATGGGTGCGCAGTAATAAGGCAAAAGCAAATGTTTTGCACTCCATTTAAGAGACGTCTTCCAGCCAAATCAGCCTACAAATGGCCCCGATCAAAGTTCGCCCTGCTACCATAAGAAAAATAATAAAGAAACAAATAAATCCAAATAAACACCAAGACACGATCTGATTACTTCTAAATTGAAAATTAAACTCCCAAGCATTGCCACTTTATTTGCTACAAGCATATTTCATGCGATATTCCCGTGCAGTCACTTTCCAACTAAGTCGGCAAAATCAATTGTAATAATGATCCCAAAGTCAGCTAAAAACAAAAGCAATCCATCATCACTTCTAAGAGGTGCTATTATATAAAATCAGAACGCCAACTAAAACAATTATTCCCTCTCACCAATTTGGTTTTCAGGAAAAGCACGGAACCATCGAGCAAGTCAACAGCATAACTGAAGAAATAAGAGCAGCGTCTGTCAAGCATTTGACAGAGTTTGGCTGGATGGCCTTAAACACAAAATAAAGATGTTGCTCCCTTGAAACACTCACAAAATACTACATACAGTGCTATGTGAGCAACAGAGTGTTCGCCAACACAACGACTATATAACTGATGAATTCAATATTGAAGCCGGAGTTCCACAAGGAAGCGTGCTCGACTAGCTATCTCCACCTTTACGGATGACACTGCAATTTTAAGCAGATCCCAAAGCCCAATCCATGCAACTAGACTATCATATTTTCCACGTGAAGAAATGGCTGGCCAACTGGCGAATAAAAGTCAACGAATCGAAGAGCTTAACAAATTGACTGCCCACAGTAAGGTCTAAACGGAGTTATAATTCCTCAAGCCAATGCAAGCGTAGGCAAATCGAAGCAAAGAAACTCCAAATGAAGCTCAAGGCCAGTGACCAATTTGGACATATGAAGCGCAGTTATGAGTCACCCTTCATATAGAAAGTAGGCTAAAATTATTTTAGATAGATTTAAGACATTCATTATTGTTAGTCCATAAAGAAAAGGAAATTCAATAAAAAATTATAAATGTTAAAAAAAAAATGTGTGCATTTAACTAGAATCCACAAGGCAGTCGGCGCTCAGGAAGGCGCATTAAAGGCAACACACCACCTGGGATCAAGACAAGGCTTTTGCTTCTAACAGCGTACGATAGAAGATTCTTGTGGATTCCTAGCGGAGTAGTACGTAAAGAAAACCATATTAGAAAAACAACAAGTTGCGCACTCAACTAGTAAATAGAGCAATTCAACAGAAATTTATTTAAAGAAAACACAAATGCTAAACACGTCAATTGTAAAATTTTGAGTAGTTATACCCTGTACCAAAAAATGGTAAAGGGTATATTAAAGTTGTGAAAATGTATGTAATAGGTAGAAGGAGGCGTGGCAGACCTCACAAAGTATATATATTCTTGATCAGCGTCGAAAGGCGAGTCGTTCTAGCCATGTCCGTCTGTCTGTCTGTCCGTCTGTCCGTAGGAACGCAAGGATCTCGGAAACGGTAAGACCTACAACCACCAAATTTTGCACGAGGCTCTCCCAATCCATAGGCATAACAAGTTTATTTCTTTTTTCTTCGATATTTGACCTATAACATATAGCTGCCATAGGAACCATCGGATAAAAACCAACATTTAGTAACGAAAACCCTTTTTTTTTTCAAGATATCGTTACCAAATTTGGGATTTAACAGTTGGATCTAATGCTCAATCATATATCTAAAAATATGTATATCGGTTTACTATATTATATAGCTGTCATAGGAACGATCGGCCGAAAAATAACATTTATTGAGAAAAACTTTTTTGTTTATAAAGATATCGTTACCAATTTAGATTCGATAATTCTAAGTAATATCCAATCATATTCCTGAATATTATAAATATCGGTTTACTATAACATATAGCTGCCATAGGAACGATTAGCCGAAAAAGGGTTTTTGCAAAAAAAAAAAATTTTTTTTCTTAAGATATCCTTACATAATAAATACAAAATATTGAAGCAACATAAACAAAATATTCAGTTTTGGATAGGGTACAGGGTTTTCTATAGTCGGTTACGTCCGACTATAGCCCTGTCTGTCTTGTTTTGAATTAATAATAACCAATTATTATTTGCAAAATTTCAATTTGTATTTTTTAACGTATTTTGGTGTTGGCAGCATGAAATATAGAAATCAGGCCAAAGAGCAATTTTCTGATGACGTCACCCGGAAAAATGGTCGCTCTGTATTCAGAAAGACACATACCTGTAAAATCTTGAAACAATCTTCATTTCTTATACCATGACTCTAGCGTTACTCCATGCGTTATAGAGCTGTCGACATTCTGCTTGGACACAGATTTACCCGCAATTTAAAAATTATTTTACATGAACATTTTTTGTAAATTGTTAAGAAAATTTGAATTGCTGATAATTCTGTTTAGACAACCCAAAAGTTACTACACGGGAAATTCAAAAAATCGTTGACTTTTCAAACTGTTTATTATTTATTAAGTTATACACGTAATATTTTGTTCCTAAAAGTAATGTCTCAAAATATCAGCCAACCTTATTAGTGAAAATATTTAAAAAAAATGTTGGTGACTTGTCATGTTGACTTCCAAGTCCTGGATCGTTGCTGGCTTATCGGCGAAGACTTTTGCCTTCACATAACCCCAGAGAAAAATGTCCAAAGGTATAGGCGGCCAATTAACAGGTCCGAAACGCAAAATTAATCCTGTTGGAAGCAAATATCGCCGGCACTTCGGGCTTCAACTTCAGGCAACAAAAAGTCCGTTATCATGATGGGGTAGCGGGCGCCATTGACGGTAATGTTCTGGTCGGCCTCATTTTTGATAAATCATACCAAACAAGGCATTTCTGTTCGAGAGTATTTTCAGGTTGCTCCTCAGCCCAAATTTTTTTTTTTTTTTTTTTTTAATTCTTTGCTTTATTAAAATCAAATAAAACAAAACATTACATATTGTACCTAGTAGACGTGCACTAATAAACAATTTTCGTATGAATAGGAGATTTAATTGACTAAGTGACCTCAGCCCAAATGCGGCAACTCTGTTTATTGACGTAACCATTGAGCCAAAAATTAGCCCCATCACTAATCAAAATTCGACACGAAAACAGCGAATCTTCATTGAGCTGTTCCAGAGCCCATTTGGAAACGTTGTTGCGATGTGAGTCTTTCCATGATAAAAATATCATGACAGCATGACACTTGTCACGCGTGATCTGTAAAAGAAACCCAATTGACAAAAAATCCTCTTATTTAATCACCAGTTATTTGTCTCAAACGTAGTCAAGTATATATCGATGTGTTCGCTGCTTTTATGTACGATGGCGATGTATGATGGCTATTGCTGCTTGATTGTCCGATCGCATCACCGTTGCATTTTCGACGTATTCTGCGAAACCCATCTCGCTGAGAATACTTCTTTGAAAAGCTACTTCTCTGGCACCCTGGCATAAGGCAATGTATTCTGCTTCCATGGTCGACAAAGACATCACAGTATGCTGCCAAGCCACTGCGTTGCCGGCAAACATTAAAATGTAGCCGCTGTAAGGCTTTCGACCAGCTGAATCTGATCCACAGTCCGAATCTATATAACAAACCAATTTTCACTTTGAGTAGTATATATGATTATACCTTTAGTTCTTCCTTTCAAGTAACGCAAAATATGTTACCTAAGTAGTATTTCAAATATTTTTGCGTTCCAATCGAGTCCAGCTTGATTTTGACCATATATCGACCTGTTTAATTTACACACTGCTTTTGTCTGTTTTTGGTCGATAAACATCTCCGGCTGTCACTTGTACGCGACTTCTTCGATATTAACATGATTTACTAGAAACGGGTGCTTCGCCGCCTGTCCCAAAATTGTCCTTATCGTTGTATATCGCACCACAGATGCATAAGTTTTATTAAAATCGTACTTTGACCATTGCGCGGAACCTTGACTTACTAATCGCGCATTAAAATTTTTAATATTTCCATCTGCTTTGCGCTTCGTTATAAATTCCATTTACTAGCAATTTCATATTTATTATCGTTGTCGTTCACTAGTTTCCAAGTATTATTCTCGATTAATGAGTCGTATTCCAATTTCATAGCCTACTTCCAATGTTTTGTATTTTCACTAATCAATGCTGCTTGTACTGTCATTGGATTCTCCATATCGTTCGCATGAATTGCAGTTTCATGTTAATTCACACTTTTTTCTGTCACACTAAATTTCTGGACGTAAATTGAAAATCATTTAGTTTATCTTCTTCTTGATATTTGTCTCTAGATTGGAAAATGTTTTTTTCAAAAAACATGACGTCTCGCGAAACGATGATTGTCTTGTTGCATTCATCATGTAACTGATAAGCTTTCGATTTTTGAGAATAACGTACAAATATACTTTTTAATCCTTTCGGTGCAAATTTAAATTTACCTGGTTTCTTGATGAAATACACAGCATCATATCCAAAACCTCTTAAGTGTTTGACATTTGGCCTTATTCCGAACCAACAAATAAGATGTTTTGCGATTTATCAACTTGGTTAAAGCACGATTATGCAAGTATGTCGCCATATTAATGGCCTTTGCCCATAAAAATTGTGGTAATTCAGCTGCACTTAACATGCATCTCACCATCTCGACAAGCGTTCGAATTGCACTTTCCGCAATTTCATTTTGCTGGAGAGTATAAGTCGTTGTCGTCTGATGTTGTATACCAGATTTTCGTAAATATTATTCAAATTCCGCGTTTAGATATTTTTTTCCATTACTTCTTAAACATTTTATTTTGCAACCTTATTGCTTTTCTTTGCTTGCTTTGGGGCTAGTCTCCATTTCTACAAGGGGATTAATATGTAATAGTTATTAACTAAATGCACGTGCCGTAACTATAGAAACTGCGATTATAACCTTCACGTGCTAGCCCCTGGTAACAAACCACCAGTACAGTCATGTCTCTGCTGGTGGCTTGGCTAATAATTTCGGGTGGGAGAAAAGATGATTCTCCTAGGCTAGGTGGGTGTGGTGATGAATTGTATATGGGAGTTGGAAGCATATGGCGTAGGCTGGATGATTAGAGTGTCATCTAAACTCTAATATGCGAACTTGAGGTGCCCAGGCAAGACCTCATTTCAATGATGCCTTAATGCACGAATAGGGCCAGGTGCAGCGGACCTTTCTTTCCCTGAATACTCGTGGGACCAAAACATGAATACAATTAAATCTGCTGCGGTCGAAGCTACCCAAAGTGCTTCAAATCGGGAGGTCGTTCAATGCGCCTATGTACACCCGCTCAACAAATTCAACAATGACTAGGTGGATCCTAGCAAATGTACTTCATGCGAAAGCGGGCTCACCAGTGCTTAGCATGAGATTGGGGAGGTGCGCCTCTACCATAGGGCTAATACAGGAGCCCTGGATTAGGGCTGGTAAGATCTGCAGTCTCACTACAAAAAACTGTAAGTTCATCTATGACACGAGGGTAGAAAAACCAAGAGCTGCCATTATTATAGACAAAAGCATTAATCACCTTTTTATTTTAGGACATATAAATGCGGACATGGTAGCTATACTTTTAGAGCTAGATACAAAGGTAGTGAACGAACATTCATAAACACGATTAGCGATGAAATAATTGATTTAACAATAACAATAAGGCCCTTTGTACAGTTTGATTTAAAATTTGATTATAACCATAATAAGTCTGATGGCAAATAAAAGAGAAAGAAAAAAAAAAATAAAAAAAAGTGGCCCGATAAAAGTAAAGACCACCACTAATAAAGTTCCCTGGTGAAATAATAAATTTGCGAAACTCAAAAGTACAGCTAAAAATATTTTTAACCGAGCCAGACAGCATGACTCCTGGGGTAAATATGCCCAAGCTCTAACACAATACATAAAATAAAGAACTCAGAAAATGCAAAGGAGCTTCATGGAAAAATTCTTCGAAAGCATGAAATTTAAAGGCGAAAAAAAAGTATATTTTTGTGATTTTTTTGCGGCGACTTGAGTGATATAATTTTATTAAATTTAATTACATACACCCTATCCTCTTTTTACACTGTTTTTTTTATACGATTTCGAAATAACACGGTCAAAAAATTAGAAAAAAAAAATTTTTTTTCACGAATTTTTCGCTTTTGCACGAATCTCAAAAAAAAAAAAAAAAATGCAACGACTTCCAGAAAACTTAAAGTAAATGGAAATTATGCCAACTCTGAAATGGTGTGATTAGCAAAGAAACTCTGAAATTGACTAAATCAAAAGAATACTAGTAATATCACTCTTTCTCTTTGAAAATAATCAGCTCTATTTGCGTCTGTCGCACTTACTGAAATCTCTAGTTTTGACTTTAAGCTTTTTCTAATCGCCCAATTAAGTGCTCAAAATTGCGAAATTGATATTTATTTATGTTATAAATACTTATGGACTGAATTTGTACTAATTTAAATGTTTTTTATGAAATGTGAATAGAATTATTACTTTTTTTGCACGGTTTGTTGGGAAAATATTTGGAGTTTTCGCATCTTACACGATTTTTTAAAGTTGTGGAACGTATCACCTAATTTTCCATATGTCGCGTGTATTTTTTTACACGTTTTTTTTTTACACGGTTACCTAGTACACATATCTACCGTGTAAAAAAAGGATAGGGTGTATTATTGTTTAACTTTTGAAGTATGTCAGAAAGGATCAAAAGGATTCAAAAGGATCGGTTCAGTAAATTTTGAGTTCTAATGTTCACCGATTTCAAAAATGACGTTTTCGGGAAAATCGAAATAAAGTTTTTTATACGTTAAGCTCAGATACCACCAGTCGGTCGTTTGAAACGCTTTAACTCCGTTAGTTTTAGTCGGATTGACTTAAAATTTGTACACAATATTCTCAACATATTGTTCATTCAGAAAAGAAATAAAAAAATACACTATATCATATAGCTGCCTCAGGAACGATGGGCTTAAAAATACCATTTACCGAGAAAATCTTTTTTGTTAATTAAGAAATCGTTATCAAATTTTAGATTTGTCAATTATAGCTATCATATATCTGAATATGATAAATATCGATTTTCTGTTTTCTGTAACATATATATATCAGTTTACTATGCGTGTGGCCGGGGTTCTATTTCCGACACAGGCAAAATCAAAATGACAGACTTAAAGCTTTTAAGAGCTTTTCTGTACAGCCGTCTTCCTCTCACACTCTGCTGGCAATATAAGTTGAGAGCAAACACTTGCCACGAAAGCTCTCAAAAAGTGCCGTTCGGATTCGGCGATAAGCAGGAGGTCAAAGTCATTTTGTGCATAAAAATTAGTGCACAAAACACGAGTGATTGCGAGAGTAGGCCAGGACCCGTCCCCGGGTTGTAGAGCCAAAAATGAATGAATGAATAACCTGTAACTGCTTTAGAAACAATAGGCGAAAAATGAATTTTACTAAGAATCAAGTTTTTATTTAGATATATTGTTCCATAAGTAATATAAAAAAAAAAAGAAAAGCATTGAAATTTAGATTGAGTACCAGGGTATTCTATAGTCGGGTGTCCTGACTTTCCAGTTGTTGTTTTTTTGAAGTGAAACTTTATTAGCGAGGTGTAAGTCCAGAAAAAACGTAACAGAAATCAAAGGCTAGATGCTTCAAAGATGAAATAATAAGCAAACAAAAGAGAGAGTAGTGAGTTGCTTTGTTTCTTTCTTACTTCATATACATTATACATAGTAACTATGTATGGGTGATATGAATCTTCGTCATTTACCATAGATTTGAATTTTAGCGAAATGAACAGTAAATCCTGTAACATATTTACCTCACATATATGTTAAAATGGTATTATTTTATCGAGACTTTCCTGTACACCATATTATTTGTTGTATACATAGAACACATTTTTGAAGTGAAACTTTTTTAGCGAGGTGTAAGTCCGAAAAAAAGGTGACAGAATCCAAATGCTGGATGCTTCAAAGACGAAGTGGGAAGGCGCACAAAACAATGCGCATTGTCTTGTGCGTGGTCGTCTGCAACGTAGAGAATGATTGCTTACGCATGAGTAAGAGAGGGATAAAAAATCCTTTACTGAAATTTACTCATCTATGAAATAACAACCAAACAAACGAGAGAGTAGATTTTCTACTTCATATACATAGATTATACATATTAAACATGTATGGATTATATGAGTCTTCATCATTGACCACAGAATTGAATTTTAGCGGAATTAACAGTAAAGCCTGTAACATTTTTAACTCACATACAAGTATATGAGAAAATGGTATTATTTTAAGGTATTCTACTATCGAGATTGTCCTGTGAAACAGATTAGTTGTTGTATACAACACATTTTTTTATTGCTGTATAAAGCTCTTTGATTTGCATTGCTGTTGCATTATGTGATTATGAAAATAAGTGTGAGCAGAAAAAAAATATTATTCGGCTTTTTGTTCAACAAACAACGAAACGTTTCAAAAACATAAGACACAACTCTAATAATTATTTAAAAATTTCATTAATAACATTTTGTGCAGCAGTTTCACTTCAATAGTGTGCTTATATAGGTGAGGCACTTTACTTCTTTTCATTCTTTTGCCTGTAATTTTTGTGAGCTGGCTTATAATTTCTTTCATATGCAATTCCTCCCCTACTTGATTAGTGATTTGTAATTTTAGGATTTAGTTTCCATCAATCCATATAAAACATTCGGCATGTTAACATTCTCAACAACAGTAAAAAGAAGAACAAAAACGTACAATTTTTCACAAAGGGGTAAAAACATAAGATCATTTAATAATGCCATGGATAACACCAAATAAAAATTGTTCAATTTTAATTACTAAGCACGATTTGCAGTTATGTTATCGATATATGATTTTGGCGCCTTTCCGCACAGAATTGTCAGCAATTAAAACTTTCTTCCACAAAAAACATAAAATATTCGGATTTCATGTAAAAAAAAAATTTTTAATTGCCGTTTAATCTCTTTGTATGTTTTTTGATTGTAGAGGAAATTGAGAGGCGTTTATAAAAATGGAAAATCTATGCATATATATTCACTCTGTTGATGGGTGAGTGAAAGAAAGAAAATTTCCATTTAGAAGGTCGACAACATGACACCGTGGTCTGTTTTGGAATGCAACCCTAGAGTCAAAAGTGTTGCCTATAAAAGAAATTCCAAGCCAATATTAAATTATAATTGATTTCTCGTTCCAATTTTAAGTACATTATACAGCTAATATAACTAATATAGCCGTTTCCTTGATATTCCATGCAAAAACCATTACCACAAATTATTGTGTAAGAAATAGAAGGTGACGCCAAGGTGTTACGGAAATCAGATAACTCCCATTATCGTTAAGTGGTGTTTTCATTAGAGCGCCGCCATTTTATATGTATGATGTCATAGAAAAGTTGCTCTAGTTTGATTTTTTTTTTATTGAATTTAATTAATTTTATTTGGCATTGTATTTCACTATTAGTGTAATACAGCTGCTGGCAGTAAGCATTTTCAACCGCAATTAAAAAAAAAAAACTAAATAAAAGAATGTGTACTAATATGTAAATAAATTGAAGTAAGAAATAAAATTAAAAAATCAAAAAATAAAACATAAAAGTTTTCCGAATGCAGGTTTCGAACCACCCAAAAGGCAATTAAGAACTAGAAAGGCAGGGCTATAGTCGGGCGTAACCGACTGAAAATATTATTTTTTTGCTTTAATATTTTTTATTCATTATGATAGGATGTTTCAAGTACCAAAAAATGGTAAAGGGTATATTAAAGTTGAGCACATGTATGTAACGGTCAGAAGGAGGCGTGGAAGACCCCATAAAGTATATATATTCTTGATCAGCATCGAAAGGCGAGTCGATCTAGCCGTGTCCGTCTGTCCGTCCGTCTGTCCGTACGTCTGTCCGTCTGTATGAACAAACGGATCTCGGAAAAGGTAATAGCTACAACCACCAAATTTTGCACGAAGACTCTCCCAATTCCATAGGCATAACAAGTTTATTTTTTTTCGATATTCGATCTATAACATATATCTGCCATAGGAACGATCGGCTGAAAACCCACATTTCCTAACCATAACCCTTTTGTTTTTCAAAATATCTTTACCAAATTTTGAATTTAACAGTTTTAGCTAATGTTAAATAACATATCTCTATATTATATATATCGGTTTACTATATCATATAGCTGTCATAGGAACGATGGGCCGAAAAACAATATTTACTGAGAAAAACTTTTTTGTTTATTAAGATATCGTTACCCAATTTCGGGTTAAATGATTATCACTATTATCCAATCATATTCCTGAATATGATAAATATCGGATTACTATAACATACAGCTGCCATAGGAACGATCGGCCGGAAAACAACACTTACTAGGAAAAACTTTTTTTTTCATTATGATATCGTTACCAAATTTTAGATTTCATGATTTTATGTAATATCAAATCATATTTCCGAATATTATAAATATCGGTTTACTATAACATAGAGCTACCATAGGAACAATCGGCCGAAAAATGCCTTTTACTAAAAAAAATTTCTTTCTTGAGATATCCTTACATAATGAATATCAAATACTAAAGCAATAAAAAAATATAATCAGTTTTGAATTGGATATAGAGTTTTCTATAGTCGGTTACGCCCGACTATAGCCGTGCCTTTCTAGTTTCTTATATTTTCTTTTTTAAGCATATAAATATAATATTGACACTTCTAATTAGCTTAATACGTGTAAAATTCATGCTTTAACGATTTTGAGTTTTTTAAAAGAGTATACTAAGTAGTTGAAGCCAAGTCATTATGCCTTTACAAATACTATCGTAAAGTATCTAATTTAGTTTATTTATATAGTAGCTCACCGCTTATTTCACCCACCGCCTAACAAAAACTTGAGCACCCTTCTAACGAAAAGAGATATCAAAAATATTTAAGTGCAGAATTGTTAAGAATTTTTTAAACTTTTATGTAGCATATATATATTTTTTATAGACTAAAAAATGGCCGAAATTTCATGTCACAGCTCATTTCACCCAGTTTATAAAAAAATTAAATAAATTAAATAAATTGAATAATTAAAGTATCTTTTTAGTTTGTTTTAGGCAAAATTTACATATATAAAATTAATTTGACGTTTTTGTGGCATTTCAAAAAATCGTAATGGTAAATGCTGTGGGTCACGTATAAGTTTACTACTGATCGGAAAAGTAAAAATGTATCAAAAAACCAAATCATTTATCAGTGAATTTAATTTGCGATTTTTATGTATACTCTTATTATTCTAATATTTCTAATTATATTCAGGCTTATATAAATTCTTGCAGCTGAGTACAAATGGTAAATTTTAATAGCATCTCCGCCATTTTGAATTTCATGATTGTTTTTAGGTATGTATGCAATGCGTGCAGCGCTTAGTAAATGAAGTATGGTACTTATGTATGTGAGTGCCACACGGAGGTAAACCGTTGGCAGGCAATCGTCTGCTGGAACTGATGCTATAAAGTATTCATGGTACAACAAGCTCAGAAATGAATTGTCAAATAGCCGCCAAAGCTTTTAGTGCGTTAGGAAAGTGGGGAGGAGGAGAAGGAGGAAGTAAATAAACGAACAAATGCTTCTACAAATATTCAAAAGTTTTATGCACAACAGCAACGTCGTAAAACACTCAACGGTGACTGCACAGCAACAACAACAACAACTAAAGCAAAGTCAACAACAACAGCAGTCAATGCAGCAGCAAGGTATGCACTTAGGTTTTATGATGCTCTTACTTTGTGGAATCAGCAATGAATGAGTGTTTTTATGAATAAATCGAGAGCAGACAGAATAGCAGTGCAGTTGAGTGTCTCTCCTCCACGCTTTATTGGCTATGCTTAACGAAGCCAGCGCGCAAACGTTTGCCAAATAAAATTTAAATGACAACAATGCTAACAAACTACATTAACTAGAGTACTGAATTGTTTGCCTCAACTAAACGAAACGTTTAAACGAACTCCTAGGCTGCAATTGCCACCTTGGATGTGCCTGACATCTGACCAAGTCAATTGCCAAAACGAAACAGTGAAACAAGAACAGTTAATAACAAATTTGAGTTTTATGAGGCACACTGTATTTGTAATTTATGAAAAATGTATCAAATCTCGCTGGCATTCAAGGAAACGAGAAGGATAATAAGTTAGCACCAAAAGAGAAGCTAGACCGATGAGAAGACCCGAATTCTTTTTGGGGATAAGTATGCTTTCTGAGTGTATAACCTTAAAGATTGACTCATTTTTTTTACCTCTTTTTATTTACCTCTTGCAGCCAAAATTTTGTTAACTAATTTATCTTGGTTTAATATAATTTTATCTAATTTCAGATGCAAGTCTAAATAAGAAATTTTTAATTAACCTAAGCAGGAGTTTTCTTATCGTTTCATAGTTTGCTGATTTAAGTATATTACTAATTTCATATTAAAATTTTTTAAATCAAATTTAAAACTAGAAAAATGTCATCAATAACATGCAAGAAACAGCCAGATACACGGAAAGTCAGAGAGACAGAAGTACAGAATTGACAATATCAAAGCAAAAGAAGCATGATTATAAAATACTATCGGAAACAGTCAGACGTTGTTCTGTCCTTCTCAATTCTTTTTCACTGCGCTCTTTTACACCCAACTTATTTTACATTCATCTATTTCTTTCCATATATAGTAGTAGTATTAGTTTTCTACTTCACATTTTTTTTCTTCACAAGCGTAATATATCAATTGTTGAAAATTAGGCTACATGTATTGTTATTTTCCTTCCACTCTACATACTGTAATACATATATATATATCTAAATAGCATTGTAATTAGAATTCAGTAAGACATTAACACTCGCAGCATACAGTCATTCGAACTGCGGGAATAAAGCAAAGAAAACGTTATATTTTTTACATGGTGCCGAAACCCGGGAATAGTGATTGTCGATATTCGTAAAATTAAAAGAGTATCTAACGGGCGAGTGAAAAGATTACTCCGATTCGAGAAAAAATGGATCCAGCATTACGGTCAACGATAAGAACACAGCTAACTAAGCTGTGCAACAACATCGATAAATATTTAAATGCGCCTGAGGAGGTGAACGAAGAGGGCTTGAGCGTGTACATGAGCAGATTGAAAAATGTACACGCAAATTTAAAAGGGGCTGATGCTCTGATATTATCTCAGCTACAAGACAATGAAAAAGAAAAGGATTACGAAGTGGCATTTGAGTATGATGATCGAGCAGTAAGTACAATCGCCAAACTGGAATATTGGATTCGACGGGTCAACGTTGCGACGAGTATAACGGCTCACGCTAATATTGAACAAAATCCTGTAGAAAGACAGGCTAACAGTTATAGATCGGTAACTAAGCTTAAGCCAATCGAATTAAGGAAATTTGATGGAGTAGTTGAAAACTGGTTAGCATTTTGGGAGCAATTTAAGGTTTCCGTACACGAAAATATTTCTTTGGACGCAGCAACCAAGTTTAATTACCTAAATGAGGCATTAGTAGGAAACGCAGCTGCAACTATAGCTGGTTTAATTCCAACCGAAGCATGTTACAACGACGCAATCGAGTTGTTGCTGGAAGAATATGGAAACAACGAAAAATTAACGGAGAAATATTTGCAGAAATTACTAAACATAAAAGGAGTACAATCAAAAGAAGACGTGAAAGGTCTGCGTCAATTATACAACGAAACTAAGTCTACAATGAGAGCATTAACGGCACTTAATGTTCCCGCTGCAAGTTATAATATCATGGTCACTTCGGTTCTCTTAAAGTCAATACCAACAGACATGCGAATTGACTATCATAGAAAACAAAAAAGAGAAGAGCTCTCTCTCAAGCCGCTCAGTTCTACACTCATAGAACGTAACGACATGCTAACGGTGCTCCTAGAATACATAAAAATTGAAGTTGAAGCATTAGAGAAATCTCAGTTATCTGAAACGGACAGCAAGAATAAAAAAGAAACGAAAATTATGAGAGCAAATGTTACAGCGACAGCAGTCGGATTGTACTCTTCTAAGCAATCAAGGTCAGAATCATGCTTATTTTGCAAACGAACAAACCACAATACAAAGGAATGCAAAGATAAGTCTATAAGTGTTGATCAACGAAAACAAATTTTGCGAAGTGAAGGAAGGTGTTTCAGATGTGGTAAGGCAAATCACACATCGAGATTTTGCAAAAACCAATTTTTAAAATGTTTAAAATGCTCGGGTAGACACATGACTCCTATGTGTGAGAGCAAAACAATTACTCCAGGAAGTTCAGTTGCCACTCAGGAGCAGCCAACATCGAAACAAGTCGTGTCTACAGCTTTAAGCACAGCAATACAACGCGTTGATAACGAAATATATTTGCAGACGGCAAAGGCATTATTAGTGAGTGGAACTCAAAAAATTTTATCGCGAATTGTAATGGACAATGGTAGTCAGTGCACTTATGTGACAGAAACTCTCGCGAAGCGTTTAAGGCTACCAGTCGTCGGTATTGAAAAAACTAGAATTGTCGCATTCGGTAAATCTAATCAAAATAAACGGGCAATGCAACTAAAACGCGTAATGTAATGTGCAGAGTCAATACTCTGTCAGTAGTGCCAACCAAGTGATGAGATTTATGCATCAGTAGTGCCAACCATATGTGAAGACGTTTTAGCCGCGGAGCTATTACCCGGTATAAATTTACTAATCGGCCAAGACAATTATTGGAAATTTAATTATGCTAATCGTGAAAATCTTGAGCAAAATTTAGTGGCGGTAGAAACCTTTTTCGGATGGACAATTCAAGGTCATTTTGGTGAGCTTCGAAACGGCGTAAAGTGCGTGTTAAACACATTAGAGCAATACGACGACTTTGACATCGAAAAATTTTGGAACTTAGAATCAGTCGGTATAACATCGTACGAAAAGGAAACTGATTTAATGCAAGCCAAAATTATTCATAAATTGAACGGGCGTTATTCAGTGTGTTTGCCATGGGCCATAGCTAAAGACAATTTACTTAACAATAAACAAATGGCTGTGAGTCGACTTGCAAGTCTAAGTAACAGGCTGCTTAAAAACATTGAAAAATTAATTGAATACAATAATGCCATAAACGAATTATGTCGGTATAGCAGCGGCAGACATGCTAGTGATCACGCATATTACATGCCTCACCACCCAGTATATCGAGATGACAAGACGACGACTAAAATGCGCATAGTCTTTGACGCCTCTGCCAGCGAACAAGGAACAGCATCTCTAAACGACCATCTTTGCTCAGGTTCGAATTTAATTACAGATTTAACTGCTGTTTTAATAAGGTTTCGTTGCCAGAAAATAGCTCTTGTGGCTGATATTGAGAAGGCCTTTTTGCAAATAGAAATAGAGGATGCAGATCGCGACTATCACCGGTTCCTGTGGTATGAATCACTGCCTAATAAACAGGATACAAGGATGGTAGAGTATCGCATGACGCGTGTTACTTTTGGTGTAACTTCCAGTCCATTTTTATTGGCATCAACGATTCGGCAACACCTGCGTTCGCAGGATCCTAAGCACTCAGCTGTTTGCGATCTGCTGGAAAAATCATTTTACGTAGATGATTTAGTGACCAGTGTCCCTACACTAAGAGAAGCTGAAGATCTATACATAAAGGCCAGGCAAATCATGCAAGGCGCTGGCTTCAACCTACGTAAATTTAATTCAAATAGCGAGGAATTGAAAAAACGATTTAGAGCAAACGGAGATAACCCAGCGCTAATGCAGAAGGTGCTCGGGGTTGGTTGGAATACCCATACCGATGACCTAAGCGTCGATTTAGAGTCTACAATAAATTACGTACGGAATTTAAGACCGACGAAACGAAATGTAATGAGGACCATGGCACGAATATATGATCCGTTTGGATTTTTGGGTCCGTTTACTGTAACTATAAAATTATTGTTGCAGAAGATATGGAAAGAACAACTTGAATGGGACGTAACATTAAACGATAAATTTGCAAATGAATTTTTAGGGTGGCGTGAAGATATTGAAAAGCTTAAGGAGTTTTCGATGCAACGTTGTCTATCAACTGCCACTACATCAATGTTCGAGCTACACATATTTGCGGACGCTAGCCCAGCAGCCTATGGGGCTGTCGCATACATACGAGAAATTAAAGGTGACGGCGCAATTGTAGTCAGATTTCTTTGCTCAAAAAATCGGTAAGTCCACTCAAAGGTGAAAGTGCAACTACTTTGCCGAAGTTAGAACTTACAGCAGCAGTAATGGCGTCGAGACTAGCACAATATTTGAGAAGACGGAGATTGAATCTGCCTGTTTCTTCAAAGTATATGTGGTCGGATTCTAGTATCGTAATCAACTGGTACGATGGCCATACCCAAGACATCAATACAGAGATTTGCAAACGCGCGGCATCTCTGCTGACAAGTTGTACAGTCCGAACTATGGATGCTTGGTCCGCCATGGCTATCAATCAATAACAACACTTGGCCACTAACCAAGGCTACATTAATTATACCAGGTCAGCGACCGTACGGCATGTGTGAGGTGCACTCGGAACCATTATTTCCTCTACACCAATTTGGAACTCTACGAAAACTACTACGGGTGACCTGCTATGTGTTGCGATTTGTAAAATATTTGAGGAGAAAGTTAGGGCCAGCGACGGGTAGTAATCGCCTACAACAGATAACCTTTGTGGAGATGCGAGAAGCAGAATCATACTGGATACAATTTATACAACAGAAGGAGTTTCCCGAAGAATATCACGCCTTGAAAGAAGGTAGGCCTGTGCAACGATCATCCAAAATACTGTGCCTAAATCCCACCATGGCTGAGGGAGTGCTGCGATTAACTGGTCGTTTACCAAAATGTCATTACGAAAACGTTTACAATTTTACCAAAAGGTTCATATTTTTCTGAATTGCTAATTAGAGAACGCTCATCAGCGAGTTATGCACTGCGGCGTAAACGCTACATTAACTAAAATTAGAAAGCAATACTGGATAATACAAGGACGGCAAGCTATTAAGACTGTGCTACAACGATGTGTTATGTGCAAAAGGTTGCACGGCAAGGGTGCAGCTGAGACATGGACAACGTTACCAACCAACAGGCTGACGACGAGTAAGCCGTTTGAAACCACTGGAATTGATTTCGCTGGCCCGCTTTATATTATCAGCGCCGAAGGCTCGAGCATGCAGAAAACGTACGTTATGTTATTTACTTGTGCAGCTGTACGTGGAATACACTTAGAATTAGTGTCAGATATGACTGTTAAGAGTTGTATAGATGCCTTACGAAAATTTGTAGCAAGGCGAGGTCCAGTAAAGACAATTATATCCGACAACGCTAAAACCTTTAAGCGAACCAATCTAGAACTACAAAAACTAGAGAAATTAATGGAGAGTAACAAGGTCCAGCAGTTAGCACAGAAAGGGGAATTATATGGAAATTTATTCCAGAACGAGCTGCTTGGTGGGGCGGTTTTTGGGAACGCCTTGTTCGTACTGTCAAGGATTGCCTAAAGGCAGCCATTGGAAAGGCCAAACTTCAGCGATCAGATCTCGAAACATTGCTGACGGAAGTTGAGAGTGTAGTTAATCAAAGACCGCTCACCTATATCACGAATGATTCGAATGACTTAGAACCTCTAACACCAGCACATTTAATGGGAGAATGTGGAATTCTAAGCGGTGAAAACTTTACTTCAGATGGAAGCAGCTTAGCACAGATGTGGCGAGCCAGGACCGTTCTGATCCAGCGCTATATGAAACGTTGGCGCAACGAGTATTTAATGCAACTACGTTCTCTGCATTTCAATAAATCGAAACCAACCCGGAGTTTGGATAAAGGCGATGTAGTACTTCTACATGAGGATAATCAGCCAAGATTACTGTGGAAATTAGCAGTAGTGGTGGCAACCTACACCGGGCGTGACGGACGCATCCGAGCTTGTGACGTTCGACTCAAAAACCAGCAAATTCTTAGACGGCCAATACAACTTTTGTATCCGATGGAAATTAAGGCTACATTTTGCGGGGCCGAGGATGTTGAAAATTAGGCTACATGTATTGTTATTTTCCTTCCACTCTACATACTGTAATACATATATATATATCTAAATAGCATTGTAATTAGAATTCAGTAAGACATTAACACTCGCAGCATACAGTCATTCGAACTGCGGGAATAAAGCAAAGAAAACGTTATATTTTTT
>JBAMBQ010004563.1:0-125018 GCA_037044495.1 Stegana nigrithorax | reverse complement strand
TTTTGTTTTCATTTGCCCATGCAACGAATCAGAGACAACGACAACGACAGCAACAAAGACAGCGGGAATGAGAGCGGGAACGATGAGGATGGGAAAATGTCACAAAGTTTTAAATCAAACAAGCTTCCACAGCCACCGAATGGTATGAAATGGAATTTCACTTTGACAAGCGAATTAAGTGCGCAAACATTGACGATGAACTTCTCCGGCATCTGCCGTGGCACGCCCCTCTGGCCATGCAGCATCAATTGCGTTTCATTCTTTATGCTTTTATTGATTAGTACGAATATACACTCATACACATACATATGCACGAAAGACAATGCGACGAACAGTCGTGCACGTCACTTAATCTGACGGAGTCGTTTGTTTTTCATTTGTGAGTCTGCCAATACACATTTCCAATTGGGCTCAGCCTACTTCCACACTCCCATAAATGTACACATGCACACGCACACGCACCCGCACACACACACACTCTCGCACACACAGCTAACAGGTGAAAGCTTAGAGCTAAGTTCCATGGGTCGAGGGTCGAGGGCTAAGCAGCATATGGTATCTAAGAGCCATGCTCCTGCTGCCAGTGTTCATGGCGCGCCATCAGCTTCACGCTGAGCGGTTTGATCTGCTCGAAGGCACGCTCAAGGGCCAACGCTTCCGCCCTTGCTCCCGCCTCCGCCGCTCGACTGGCGTTGTGCAAACTGCTGTTACTATGGCCATGGCCATTGCCATGTCCAATGATTGTCGTGCTCAGGAGTTTGCCCTGCGAGCGCGTCACCCGGCGCACATGCTGCATGGCAATCTCCTTGCAAGCCAGGCGTATCTCGTCGCCGGTGAAATGCGCCGAGAGCGCCACCAGCTGCTCCAATTGCGCCGTCATCAGGCTGAAGCCGCTCTGGGCCAGCAATCTGACAATCAGCTTGGCCCGCTCCTGCCCAGTGGGCAGCTGCACCAGCAGCTTCTTTTCGAAGCGGCGCAAGAAGGCCTCGTCAATCTCCCAAGGCAGATTGGTGCTCGCCAGAACGAAGACGCCCGTCAGCTGGTGCTCCATGCCGTCGAGCAGCTGCAGCAGCTCGTTCTTGAAGCGCTTCGATGACTCGTGATCCGCAGCGCGGTCGCGCTTCGACGTCAGGCCCTCGACTTCGTCGAAGAAGATGACTGCCGGTGCACGCTGCTCGGCCATGCGGAAGAGCACGCGCAGCAGCTTCTCCGACTCGCCGCGCCACTTCGAGACCACAATGCTGGCCGAGATGCTGAAGAAGGTCACCGCATGCGGCCGCGTTTCGGCGTAGAGTGTTTTGGCCAGCAGCGTTTTGCCGCTGCCCGGTGGGCCGTGCAGCAGCAGGGAACGCCACGGCTTGAGGCCGTGCGCGAACAGCTGCGGATGCTGTATGGGCGTGAGGACCGCCTCCTTGATCAAGTCGATTGCCGACTGGTTGCCGCAGAAGTCGACCCAAGTGAGTTTGAGGTCGTCCCGCACAATGGTCGTCTGCACGAGCTCCGCCAGCTGCTGCCACTCGCTGACACTGAGTAGCGCATCGTTGCTCATCGCTGCCGTGCAATGCCCGGACTCGGTGTCGGCTGCCACGGGACGTCGCATGGGCTGCTGACTCTGTGGCTGCGGCTGCGGCTGTGACTGTGACTGGGGATGCGCCTGATGTCGGTTCGGTGGCTGTCCTGGGTACGTGTCAAGTTTCTTTACCGAGACTTGCAGGCGTCCGTTTGCCAAATAGAAGTGGTCGGGCACATTGGCGCCACCAGTTGTCGTTGTCGTTGTTGTTGTCATTGTCGTTGTTGCTGTTGGTGTCACTCTTGTTGCTGCCAGTTGCAGTGGCAGCGACAAAGGCGTTGTTAACGTGGCTGGGCCCATGACATTTGTCAGCATTTGCGCTTGACTGCTGCAGGCATTTCCTGCTTGTGGTTTCAGCGATTTACGCTTACAGCCGCCTCCTACCCCGCCTACCCCGCCTACTCCGCCACCACCGACAGCGAGACCGCCACTGCCAGTGCCAGTAGCAGTGCCAGCGCCAGTGCCAGTGGCAGCAGCAGCAAGCGTTGGCGCATCAGTTGTCACTTCGATTTTCACAGCGGCCTTGGCTCTTCTCAGTATTTTTGGATACTTGCCAAACTTGAGATTGTGATAGTTGGCGTACTCCAGATACATGGCATCCAGGTCGACGTTGTCGCACAGTTCGTAGTCCTCGCTGAGCCTGGCCTCGCTTTTGAGCGCCTCGGCGGTGCCGTAGTACCCGTTGTCGATGAGATAGCGGCGCATCAGGTGCAGCAGATTCCGACGCCGTGTGCTGAAGTTGCGTATGTCGTCGCCGGACATTGGTCTGTTGCAACAAATTCACAAATATAACATTAAAATGTTCCTACTTTTTTTTTATTTTTTTATTTTGTATTCTTTTCTCTGGTTTGCTGTTTTTGGTTTTTTCCTATTACTATTTTTTTTTATTTTAGTTTTAATTTGGTCGCAGTCGTCTGCGAAGTTGGCATGTTCTATGCGATTTGACCAAAATGAATTTCATTTGTTTTTATTGTGTTTGTTGCTGCGAGTGTTGCTAATGTGGCTGGTGTTGCTACAACAACTTGTTACCTGACAACATGCCCCCTGTCCCATGTCCCATGTCCCATGCACACGTATGCAGACACTCGTGCGAGGGAAAATTAAAATTATACAACACACAATACGAACAAACTCACACACACACAGGTATGTGTGTTTATGGTAGATGTACGTATCTGCATGTATGTGTGCGAGTGTAGCTTATTGCATTTGTGGCATTTGGCTCGGCAGCAGTGGCAACACGCAACAGCTTTGCAAAAACTCTATCCTTCACTGGCTAGCAGCAAAGATCAGTCAATAAATGCTTCCAGCACTTGAACAAGCAAAGCGAAAAAGATGAGAAAGGGCAGAAAACAAAAATAAAATGAAAAATAAATAGAAATAGAAAAGGTAAATTTGCTGCTACTACGACAACGGAAACCTGACAACTGTCGGTACATTCAATATGATTCGATATGATGTAAAAATACACAACTGTAAATTTTATATTTCTCGTTGCACGCCACTGTCATACGCACCAACAACAACAACAACAACAACAACACCAATAGTAGCACAAAAATATTGCAAAGGTGTTGCAAAAACACAAAGAAAAAACTAGAAAGGCAGGGCTATAGTCGGGCGTAACCGACTATAGAAAACCCTGTACCCAATCCAAAACTGAATATATATTTTTTATTGCATTAATATTTTATATTTATTATGTATAGATATCTCAAGAAAAAAAATTTTTTTTTTAGCAAAAACCCATTTTTGGCTGATCGTTCCTATGGCAGCTATATGTTATAGTAAACCGATATTTATTATATTCGGGAATATCATTGGATATTACTTAAAATAATTAAATCCAAAATCTGGAAACGATATCTTAATAAACAAAAAAGTTTTTCTCAGTAAATATTGTTTTTCGGCCGATCGTTCCTATGACAGCTATATGATATAGTAAACCGATATTTGTTATATTCGGGAATATGATTGGGTATTACTTAAAATAATTAAATCCAAAATTTTGTAACGATATCTTAATAAACAAAAAAGTTTTTCGCAGTAAATGTTGTTTTTCGGCCGATCGTTCCTATGACAGCTATATGATATAGTAAACCGATAGACATAGTATTGGGATATGTAATTGGTCATTAGCTAAAACTTTTAAATCCAAAATTTGGTGAAGATATCTTGAAAAACGAATAGGTTTTTGTTACTAAATGTGGGTTTTCATCCGATCGTTCCTATGACAGCTATATGTTATAGGACGAATATCGAAAAAAAAAAATAAACTTGTTATGCCTATGGATTGAGAGAGTCTTCGTGCAAAATTTGGTGGTTGTAGGTCTCACCGTTTCCGAGATCCGTTTGTTCATACGGACGGACAGACAGACAGACAGACAGACAGACAGACAGACAGACAGACAGACAGACAGACAGACAGACAGACAGACAGACAGACGGACATGGCTAGATCGACTCGCCTTTCGATGCTGATCAAGAATATATATACTTTATGGGGTCTGCCACGCCTCCTTCTGCCTGTTACATACATTTGCACAACTTTAATATACCCTTTACCATTTTTTGGTACAGGGTATAATAACAAACCGAAAACGGTAAACTCGCAGCTGGTGAACGGTGAATGGTGAATTGTAGATGACAAAATTGTCAGCAGTAATCCGAAAAAAAAAAAAAAAACAAAAAAGCAAAAACGAAACCGAATCAAAGTTGACAGACAAGTGAACATGTAAAAAATGAAAATCGTTGAAAAGGTTAAGGTAAGCATAAAGAAAACTAAAATGAAAAGGTTGAATGAACAAACTAAAAAACTACCAACAGCAAAAAAGAACAAAAATATTGAATGCAGGCAACATTTTACAGGGCAACATGAACATGGAAATTGCGTTCGAAGAGCATAAGAGGAAATACATAAAGAAAAACCAGAAAGATTTCGGCATTGAAACCCAAATCAAACGCAGCTTCAGCCACTTAAACAAACAGCTAACAAAAATGAAAAATAAATAAAAAAAAAAAAAGAAAAAAAAAGAAGCAAAAAAGAAACACTAAAAAGGAACAAAAATATGAAGAAAATTACCTAATCTAAAGTTGCTTGCGGTGAGCGTTTCGAGCGAGCAGCGTCAACCGCCAATTGCCAACTGGCAACTGCCAACAGGCAGCAGCGCGAGCCCAGCCCTCACTATGCAGTCCTGCCATGCGGTTGCCATGGCCCCCTCTAGCCGAAGTCGTTACGCAAATCCTGTCCGTTGGCATGGACGCACTTGGCTGTGAAACGCTAAGCAAACAAACAAACAAGCGAACAAGCCAACAAACATAAACAGTAACGAAACAAAACCAAAAATTACATTAAGTTAAATTATTAGCAAACATTTCGAAACTTATCTACACAAAAAAAAAAACAAAAAAAAAAAAAAAAACAAAAAGAGAAATGCAAAAACACACGGCACACGTGAATAATGCTGCGCATAATTTTTTAATTAAAAATAAACGCAAAATTATTTCGAGCTAATTAAAAACTTTTAAGTGGTTCAGTGGCAAGTGTCATAGCAGCCAAAAACAAAACAAAAGAAAAGAAAAACATACCAAACAAACATAAACAAGAACCAACACGAACACGAAAACTGCCAACAACCTGAAGATGAAGACGAAGGAGAAGGCGTAGACGTGCGTCCCGTACACGTATGAAAAGAAGTCAAATGAATCGAGTGAGTGCAGGCAGAAGTCGTCGTGCAGGCTTGGGTCGTTTGGCTGTTGGTCAGTTGTTGGGTTCTCCACTCGGTGGCTTAGTGCGTTGGGCACTTGGCTCGATTTGATGGTGGCCGCGTATTTTGATTTATTTTTTATGCATCTGCCCGATGCCGTTAAGCGCACGAGATAAATGTGACACATTTATTTTTATAAATTGCAACGCAGTCGGAAGTACGCACAGTCGCACGGCACAGCAAAGCAAAAATGTGTGAGCTGTAATCAGTGTGCAGTGCTGCCAAATGTTGCACGCTCAATTTGCAGCAGCAGCAGCAGCAGCAGCGGCAGCAACAAAAATGGCAGCTGCTGCGTCCGTTAATCAATTCTTGCCGTGATGCAATTCGCAGCTGAGTGCGTTTGGCAAGCGATGCCCCAAATTATTGCATATGCATAGCTTATGCCTTTATTTTACATTTTTTGCTTTTTTTTTTTTCCTTTTTTACTTTACTCGAATTTCCTTTGAACATATGTGCATACTTACTTATTTTGTTTTATATTCTGTTTTTATCATAAACAAAAAATAAAACATTAAAAACCAAAATAAATGTGCATGAAAAAAAAAGCGTTGGCGAAGAAGAAGACAAGTTAAGATAAATCATTTGGCAATGTCCTTGTGACAGTTTTGGAAGCCGAGCAAATGCTTTGTAATGACCAAAAATGCTGACAAAAAAAAGCAGTATGAAGTAGAAGAAGAAGATGATAGCAGCTGACAAACGTGGGAAGGCTAAGAAAAGCTGGCAAATGAAAATGTTTACCCAAGTGCATCTTTTGTGCATTCCTCATTTGCAGCAGCATACACCGCAACTCACCCGTATCTGATACATGTGTAGTCCTTGTCTTGTCTTGCCTTGCCATGTGTGGCCTGGCCTGGCCTCTGCACACATCAGTCACTGCGACAATCCTGCCAGCTATTTAACATTCTCTTCGCTTTTTCTTTTTCTTTTTTTTTTAAATAATCTTGCACCTAATCTGTCTCACCCTGTTTCTCTGCAATGGCTTTCACTTTCTATAAATATTTTAGATTATCTCTTTTTATCCTCCGCCTCTTGGGCCATTTGCCAAATGCATAGCATACCGTACACCGACGTAGCATTGTTTACACAAGTCTAAAGTGCCTTTTCAAATTTACCACCATGGCCTGCTCCACTTTCGCAGGAGTCAATTGAACAAAAAAAAAAAAAAACAAGACATGGCCGACACTGGTCCAAGTCGAACCGTGGCCACAAGAACACAGCAAAGAATAGAGGAAAGCCAACTTTGCTTTACTTCCTGTTGAAGTGTACATTCTGACCGTCCTTTCAAAGGCCAACTGAAATGAAAAGAGTTATTTGCCCCGTCAGCATTCACAGGAAGTGAGTTCGATAAGCTCAAAGTAATTGTTTCAATGGATGCTGATAACAGGAAATTAAAGTTATCCATAAAATGCCACACAGGTTTTTCCTTCTTTTTTTTTTTTTTTTCGTTGCTTCCCTTTGTTTTGTCACATGTTTTTTTCACTTATTGCAATTAATTTGTCTTCAATGTATTTCAGTGATGAAATATTTTCACGTTTCGTTGTGCAACAGATATTTTGCATTCAACTTGTTGACACATGCTCGGGTATACGTCACCCGCCAACCGTGAACCAACATCCGTCCACCGCCACCCGCCACCCACTAGCCACCATCTGGCATTCACTCTGCTCGTGTGTGTGACGCCAAAGAGACCTTCGCAGCTGAAGCGGCAGCTGCACAATGTGCCAAAGTGTGACGCACGTTGCGGCAAACAGCCGTTGATTGACTAATAGAAGACAGACAGACAAGACTGACAAGACTCTCAAGCCACTCGAGACACGCAAGACACCCCGACACCCCGACACTCGGACACTCGGACGCTCAGCAACAAATGTACAGTACGACCCGACAGCGAAACTATGCTATGCTCCGAGCTAGGCAATGCATCGGCCGCATCGGGTTGCACGGCTCAGTGGGAACACGTGTTGTGGCTTGGCGGCACTCGCCAGATGAACGTCGAACTCATCTGACTCGCACATGCTGCTGCCCGAGCCAATCATTTGCAATCAAGGCGCCAAATTGGCCACCCATGGCGCACAGTTTACCTCACTGTGCCTTGCCTGGCTCTGCTTTGCTTTGCTGTGCTGTGCTGTGGCTGGTTACTGGCGTTGATATGTGAATTAGACGCATGGTGATGCAGCAGATGCGCTTAAGAAGCACTTAAGCTGCTTCACTCTGCTTAGTTTCAAGGGTCTTTTAAGCATTCACTTACAGACAGTTTACTATTATTAATTGACAACAAACCGCCAAGGCCAGGTCAGGCTAGGCCATAGTCGAAGCGGAAGCTCAAGCTGCAGCAATGCAAAAGCTCAGCATAATTTTGAACTTAAATCAAATTTTTGCTGCATTCCTGATTGTTGAAATTGTTCATAAACTCAAAATGCGATCAGCTTGGCTTGCCACGGCAAACATTCTTTCCCTACATTTGCAAACATATGTATGCATGTATGTGCGTGTGTAAGGTATTTATGTTCGTAATTAAAAGCAGAGAAAGCAATAAAAAACAACAAATAACAGCAAAAAGTTAGCAACAACAACAGCAGCTACAGCAAAGTATAGAAATAATGATAATAATACCAAAAAAGAGGAGGAAAAACAGAAAATACTTTCACCAAGCATACTTAGTTGCTACTTAAACGAGTGTCTGAAATGCCTCGACAGCAGCAGCAGCAGCAGCAACCACAACTGCGCACAAAAGTATGCAATGTAATACGCACAAACTATGCTATGCTATGCAATTCTCTGCTATGCCGTACTGAGCCAGCGCCGATGCGAGGTGTACTGAATCAGGCTGAGCTAATAAGCAAAAATAGCAACAACATCGGTAACAGCAGCAACTGCAGCAGCAGCACATACAGCTACAGGCTAAGCAGACGTTACAGTGCAGTGTTACAAATGCAAATGAAGCAAAGCATGCACACACACACATGAATACACACACCATCATTCTCATGTAGACGCATACGCAGGCACACTACACACACACACACTAACACATCTAACCGCAAGCATTCGCAAATTAATAGCATAAGCTCAACGCTAATAAAGTGTCTGTCTGTTGTCTGTCCGTCGGCCTGTCTGCCAGTCTGTCTGTCTGCCATGTTGCCGTCTACTTTGGCACGTTTGCAGCGTACTCGCATATAGTACTTCGTGGCTTCGTTGCTTATTAGCATATTTTAAAATAGCGCGAAAGAATGGAAACGCAAAAGCGCCAACTGAAATGTGAAATGTGAAAAGTAAGAGAAAACGTTATGTGTATGCAACAATAAAAAGGCTAAGCGCCTAAGTGTACGCAGCAATAAAAGTGGCTTAATTAAAACTCACCCACCCACTGCAGCCGCAATTACTGCACCCACAAAGATACACACACAAACACTTGCAAATGCAAACGCACACGCCACATTCGCTGCTTATTTGAGTATTCGAAGTGTAAAAATAGACAAAGCCAGCGAATATTCCTGCTCTCCTATGGGTAGAGAGGGTCTGTCCCGGCATTTGGCATGGGCTCATGCTCACTATGCAAGCAAATTGCGCGCGTGGCTGCGATCAAACCGAGCCAAGCCAAGCTAAGCTAAGCCAAGCCAAAACAAACCAAACCAAACCGAACCACTCCAAACTAAATGTCACTCGAAAGCCAAGCCAAAGCCAAAATGAGGCAAAGTGAACTGAAACCGAAGCGAAAGGCGGACAATGTTCTGCTAAATTTTGTCATAAGTAATAAGCAAACAGCATAAATGACATATTATGGCTAAGATGGCATGACGACATGGCGACATGACTGAAGGCATTTACAGGCCGCATGCAACACACACACACACACACACACACACTCACACTCACATTCACACAGGTATAGTTGTAGATTTGTGTGAAGTTTGAATTGACTTGGCTTAGCTTCCGCTTCCGCTGCTGCTTCCGTTTCGCATTGCATGGCGACTTGTTGTTGCTGCCTGAGCAAGGCGCTACAAATTTTGTGGCCAGTTTCCGTTTCACAGCTGCCTTGCCTGCAGCGACTCCCTTTCTGTCTCCCAGCCTGCCTCGCTGTCCGGCTGCCTGCCACCCATCCTTCCTCCCCGCCTCTCTGCCTGTCTGTCTGTCTGTCTGTTTGCTATGCGCCTAATTATATGTGCAAATAAAAATTGTGCTTTGATTGCTTGCCAAGGCCCACATATGTCTGTGTGTGTGTGTGTGTGTGTGTGTGTGTGTATTGGCGTGTGCCTGTATAAGGGCAACTGCTTTGCTGGAATTGATTTGGCTGCGACTCGGTGTGCTTTAACCTAATACAGTCTGTCCAAATGTACTACGATTGCTGCTGGCTCGAATTAATTACGTGCAGTTTGTATCTGGCATGTGTGTGTGTGTGTGTGTGTATGTGTGGTACGTTGATGTTGACAGCAAATTGATGAGCTGTTTGTTGTTGTTTTTGTATATGTAGATGTGTACATACATATGTATTCTTTTCATTTGTATTACTTTTGGTATATTTGTTGTTGTTGTTTTTATTTTTATTACAAACCTCTTTGGCCCACATGTCGTCTGGCAGAACATCGATGCCAGCTTTAACGAGCTTCGAGTGTGTATGGAAGTGGCTCAAGGTAGCTACGAGCCTAAGTACCAAAAAGAGTAATGCAGAAAAATAAGAGCAAAAAAAACAAACAAACAAATTATGAAGGCAGAAAACATTTTAGTGACAATACGCAGAGGTCAAAGGTCAAAGAACAGCAGCAGCAGGAGCACAATGAAAAAACAAAACAAACAAAACAAATTGACAACAAACACAAGAAATACAAGAATCACAAGGAACTACAAATAATTCGACAACATAAATCGATGAGAGCTGCCTTGGCTGGTTGTCCTTTTTTGGTTTTTTTTTTTATTTTTTGTTTTTTCGATTTTGTTGTTGTTATTGTTGCAGCTGCGTTTAACTTTGTGCTAAGTTTACTTAATGAGCCTGTTATAAATTTTACTTAAAACATCATTTTTCTTTACGACTTCCTGTCAAAAGCGAAGAAAGACGTACAGCAAACGTACAGCGAAGCGAAAGCAAAAGGCAAACGACATACAAACACACACACAAACACATACACACGCACACGCAGATATACACACACAAGTACACTCATATACAGACTCTGAGCCAAGCAGCAGCTGAGCAATAGCAATGGCGCAACAGCCGTAAAGTATGCAATGCTCATTAAAAAGAAAAAAAAAAGAAAAAAAAAAGGAATTAAAAACCAAAAACAAGACAAGACGAAGAGAAAACAACAATGTAACGCAAAAGACAAAGCTACAGGCAGAGTAACAACAACAACAACGGAAACAACAACAACAGCATCACCATCAGCGACGTTAGTATGACAAAAAGTTTCCGGCCTTTTTGCGAGCAAGATTTAATTATGTCAACCGAAATGTAAGCGCGTTTGTGTGTGTATGTGTGTGTGTGTGTGCGTGTGTAAGTGAGTGTCGGATGGAGTGTGAAGGGCACAATGGCGCCGGGAGTACAGGACGCAAGGGCGCATGGGAGCCTGCCTCCCCAGTGTTGGTGTCGCTTGTGTCGCTTGCGTCGGTTGTACGTGAGTGCTGCCAGGAGCAATGGCAAAAAGTTACTTTTCCATTTGTTTTTTCTTTTGTTTCGCTGTTGTTCTTCATCATCTTCTTATTGTAGAATACATACCTACGTATACACATATGCTTGTATATGTTTGTGTGTGTATGTCTTGTATATTGAAGCAGTACATGCAGCAGATGCGAGGGCGGCGCACGTTTTTGCGGCTGCAGTTGTTTTCGTCTTTTCTTTTTTTTTGGTTTTTTTTTTTCTTTTCTTTGCAAGTAAAAAATTAACAAACAAAAAACAAAAAAAAAAAAAAATGAAAGAAACGAAATGAAAATAAAAATAAGAGCAAAAGCAAAATGGCAAGTCAACATAAACGCCGAAAGCTCAAAAGTCTAACGAAATGAAAAACTTTAAAAGGCGTCTTGTTAGCAGCGCGCTTCCGTTTCCGCTTTGCAGCGCTACTTGCACGCTCGGCTGCCATTTTGTTGCGACCTGCGAAATGCTACGTACCTGCTACGTACTTTTCTTTACATGGTTAGCACGGTCTGCGTGCGTGTGTGGCCCTGCACATGCATAGTTTCCTTTTTTTTTATTTTTATTTTGTTCATCTACGTATTTTTGTTTCATTTTTTTTTTTTTTACTTTTATTTTTTGTCCAATGTGCAAAAGTGGCAAAAGCCAACAGAAAAATAAATCAAAACTTTAAACACATTTCAACTCAACGCGACTCAACTCAGCTCAGTTCAGCTCAGTTCAGCTCAATTCAGCTCAGCTCAGCTCAGCTGGATGCAGCTTGACTCGCATGTTTTGTTGATTTACCAAAAAACTTTTGAAATGAACTTTTGCTGAAACGCAATCATATACATTTATAATGTGTCTACGCACACATATCCACACATACACACACACACACATACATAGCTTACATTCACATACATACAGAGAACACAGACGAGTGTACATTCGTACAGTCGCATTTAAATTAAGAAAAGTAAAAAATCATGGCTGTATTTCTCATTACGTCCTCTGCTCTCGTTCACAGCTTCGATGTAGAAAATGGCCAAGGCGCTCGATCACCGCTTGAAGGCGGCTCACCTAGCGCTGGTTTGGTTCTACAGAATTTACCACAACGTCGTGAATCATTTTTGTATCGTTCGGATTCCGATTTTGAGATGTCACCAAAGTCTATGTCCAGGAACTCAAGCATTGCTAGTGAAAGGTACGTTCGCCAAAATACTCATATATTACTTATTTACAGTTACTATTTTTATTATTATTATTATTATTCAACTTGGTATTGTTCGTCATTATTTTACTTGTTTATTTTTTTATTTATTATTTTTATTTTATTTTTGTGATGTCTTCTTTTTTTTCTTTGTCTTATCAAAATGCTTAGCTTAAATTAAAATAATAATATATTTATATGTATGTGTATAGTTATATAAATATTTCATGCTTAAGTTTCAAATGATTTCATTAAATGCTTCATATGAAAAAAAAAAAAAACAAATAATAATATTGGTAATAGTAACAATTAAAAACTGCTTCTTAACTAATTTTTCATTTTCACCATACACTTTATCTTGACTTTCATTGCTTTTCAAATCGGGCACAGATTCTAACTTTTCTTTTCTATCTGTTCAATTTTAACCTTTCTATCTTGCCTCTTTCTCAGTCTCTGTCATTGTCTCTGATGCTGTCTCTATCGCTGTTCAATATTTATATTTTAATATTTGTAACTAACACATTCCTATATACGTATGGTTGTGTGTGTGTGTGTGTGTGTGTGCGGGTTTGTGTATATATATCTACATGCCAAGGAGAAGGAGAAGCCTTTTCAATTTCTGCATTCTTCCGTGACAATGCAAATTTGTAACTTTCCATTCCATCAAAATTCAAATGAAATGCTCTCAGCAATTCTGCGAAAATTGGCATTTCAATTGAAAATTATTTCGATGTGCACTCGTCTCATAAATATCACGTATTATTATTATTATACGTATTATCATCCTGCCCGGCCTACGCAATGCCAAAATTCATATGAACTGCGCCTCAGTAAGTTTACTGTGATTTCCTTTTGTGCTATGCAATGGAAATTCCTTTTTCACTTTCCTGCATCTCTTCCGGTCCCGCTCCACTCTCGCTCACATTCTCAGACTCTGGCTGCAGCAATTTCAAAAGAATTCCTAACTCAGGCAGTCACAGGCTAAGCAGCTAGACAATGCTTTGCTCTGCAGCGGCAGCTCCACAATGCTTAGATAAAGTAAAGTGCAGAAGCATGTCCTTGAAGTGACAAGACCTTGACCAGTGCATGATCCATTCAGGTGTGCCTTAGAGTCGCAAACAGACTCTACTGCCCACTTATTGCACTTTCATTCTACTGGCGCATTGAGCTTTCGCCTTTGGTCGGCATCATCGCATTCACATTATTGAATGCATATTGCATGCATAATTCGGAATTCGTTGTTCGGTAGTCGAAAATCGTAATTCCGTATTCGAAATTCATAATTCCTTTACGCCTTCGCATTCAGTCATTTGCCAACTCACTGCCACTTTTCTGCTTGACTTAGCGCCCGGAATGGGTATCGACATGAACATGAACATGAATGTGGATGTGGATATGGATGTGGATGAAGGCAAGGGAACGAACATGGGGATGGGCGCGGGCAAGGGTTTATTATTAGCGAAAGTAAATTTTGTATGTAAGTGTGGACGGGGGGCGTGGTGTGTAGCCGTGCGAATACTTTTTTTTCACAGGCATTTTTACAGTCTCTGCGGCCATTAGACGGCGATTGAGCAAAATCACAAAGCGTAAGGCATGTGCCTGGACTCAAAAGTGAAAGAATATTCAATAAAATCGCACACGATTTGCTTGTGCGAGCAGACAGAGAGACGGACATTTGGAACAGACAGATGGACAGATGTGAGGCGTAACCGATTTAATACATTTTTAGTTTTGCACTATTAGAAGAGAAGTATTGACCTTCAGTACTATTTTTACAAAAATTACATATTCAAATAAAAATGCTCTATAACAAAAACAACAGCAACGGCAACAACAATAATAATAATAATTATAATAGCAACAACGACAACGACAACAACAACAACAACGAGAACGACAAACGCGTGCACAAAAAACACTTAAAGCAAAAACACGTCGCACAAATCCACTTAATCACAGTGGAAATAAATATTATTGTTCTCTCAAAAATGTATTGTTTTTTTTTTTTTTGTTTTTTTTGTTTTTTGCAATTTACTAAGCAACACAACACACCCCAGCATATGCCCTACAGCCGAGCGGCCGGCGGCGCCGCCAACTTTTTACGATTTTCACAGCTTTATGAATTTTTATTTCTTTTATTTTTTATTTATTTTTTGCTTTGTTTTTAGCTCGTTAATTTGTATGCGGTGTGTGTGTAAACATTGCGGATATTTTTTTTTTTCTTTTATTGTTTTTAATAGTAATTTTTAAATTTTAAAAATAAATGCAAAACAACAAACGAAAGACAGAAGAAAAAAAAAGACCAAAACGAGACAACTACAATCCGACAGACACGCTGCTGTCAATCAAATTAGGCTAAAGCATATGCGGGACTTTGTGTGGTTTCACTTTCCCACACCGCCAAACTCAGCCCCTGCCCTCACCACCACCCTCACCTACACCAACGTCCCATTAATATTGTTGTTGCGCCGCACAGCAGCCGACAGTCGACAGTCGACAGTCGATAGCCAACTGCCAAGTGCCAACGGACAACGGCCGACGGCCAAGAAGCGCCAGTACACACAAGTGGGGAGTGGCGACTGTCGACTGTCGAGAGTCGACTGGCGAGTGGCGTACACGCCGCGTTTTCGATGTAATGAAACGGCGCAGAAGCTGGAGCCTTGTAAAAAGCAGAAAGCAAAGAGCAAAATTATGAACAGCAATAACTAATTTGTATACTATTTTTGATAATTGTTGTGCATTTTATACAGTTTTGGTCTTTTTTTTTTTTTTGTATTGTTCGACTTTTTGTGATTTTCCTAATATTTGTTGATTCCTTTTGGTTTTTTTTTTTTTTTTATTTTTATTTTTTTTTTTAAGTGCCCAATTTTGATTTTATTTTGTGTTTATTCTTGCGCCTTTTGTTTTTCTCCCGTATAATTAGAATTTATAGTTTTAGCTTGGCATTATTTGTTGTTGTTGCTGTTGTTGTTGCTGCTTTTGTTATTATTATTATTATTATTTGTTGTAGCTGTTTTTGTATTCGCATGAAACCGTGTCGAACGTTTGACGCATTTGCATTACCTGAACAAATCAAAATTCATACGAAAATCAAAGAATCGCAAATAGACGAGTGTACAACAATAGCAATAACAGCAGCAGCAACAACAACAATAACAACAACAGTAATGTCAAGAAGAAAACAACGAAACGAAAATACGTGAATTTTATCAGTTGCGAGACCACACCGGAATGCAGGGAAGGGGCGGGCACAAGAATTCTCAAATTGTATTTATGTGTTTTCTTTGGCTATTTCATTTGTTTTATGTCTGATTTTTTTCTATATTTTTAGTTTTTTTTTACACATATTTTTTTGGTTTGTGCTTCGAATACAAAAATAATGCGCAAAAATTAGGTGAAGGTTTCTCTTGGCTGCGGTTGACAAAGCATAAATGATGAGTAACCAAAATCAAACAAGAAAACAAACAGAAAAAGATAAATCATACATGTTGAACACATGTATAAAACCGCATATAGCACAGCACAACACAGCACAGCATAGGACTGAACAGAACGGGGCACGACGGGACAGGTGTCCAGCCACTACTTAGTTGCCTTCAAGGTGTGTGTTGTGCATTGTGCTTGGTTGCATATTTTCGACATGTTGCCTTCACTTCTCTCAGCGGCTCATCTGATCTCATCTCGTCTCATTGCAACTCATCTCGGGTGCCAGTGCCGGCATAGTACGTGATGTGGCCCTTACGCGTACTCACGTTGCCAACATTGGTGAAAGTTCCTTGCAACATTTGATTCAATCTAAGTTGATCTGGCATGAAGCTTATAGTCATTGCATGTTTCAAGACTTCTTTCGAAGCCATTCAACAAATTTCTCTTCCCGACCCTATTGCCTTTTCTCAACTCAAGCATACTGACCTGACCTGAGCTATAGCAAAGAGAACACAATTGCATGCTACCCAGAGACGTGTCCTACCTGACCTAAGCGCATCCAATGACGCACAAGACACAAAGCCGCGGACACCGCAAATCCGGCTCATCCAAAATAGACAGAATAGCTGATGTCGATTGAATTGTTGCACTTGCCTTGCACTGGCCTTGCCCTGCCTTACCTTTCATTGTTCATGGGTAATCAGGCATGCAATTGCTTACAATTATCCTTGGCAATTTCCGCAGCCTGAACTACAAATCGATTTGATTCGTACATTAATAAAATATGAGAGAATTATAGTTAATTATTTAATGGTTATAACCATATAATGACTCCTTATTAAAAACCATTTTTAACCTAGAACTTGGATTTTCTGCTTGCAAGTGTGCAAAGTGCTCCATTATGGATCGAAAAGAAATGCGCTGCGAAGGACACTCATTACGTCCTTTTGTCTTATTATATAATAGTTAAAATGCATTTCATAGTGCAGCACTTATACGTATCGCACATGTGTACACATATGTACAAACAAATAACGGCATAAAACCAAAAGGAAAAAAAAACCAAAGAAGGAAAGTAAAGAGTAGAGAAAAAAAATGAACGTAATTGAAACATTTCGACCAACACGCAATGTTTAAATTGCTTATTGTTGTTGTTGTTGTTGTTAGTATTGCTGTTACTGTTGTTGTGGTTGTCATTGCAGCTGCAGCTGTTGACTGTTGGCTGTTGGCTGTACTACGCACTTGCCGTGCCATGCACTTTAGCCATTGCCAGCGAAAAAAGATAACAATGAAGTGTGTGCGTGTGTGTGCGTGTGTATGTGTGTGTGTGCAGTTGCTCGTACATGCGATATACGCTTTTGGCATTTACTTTTTGGATTGTTTATTTTTAGCTTTAACAGCAAGAGTAGCAACAACAACAACAACAATAACAGCAACTGCAGCAAACTGCAGTTAAAAACGTTGTGAACTTTAAATGTCAACACTTCAACTTCGACTTTTGCACTTGAGTGCAGACGCAAGCAGCAATGACGTCATTGTTTTGCCAAATTCATTCCACACTAATCTTGTTGCTTTAGTTTCCTTTATCCTTTTTGATTTTGTCATGGCTAGGTCTTTAAACGTCTTTTGTTTTTGTCATTTGAGTCGTTCTTCTTTTGCAATTGAATTGTCCATCCTATTTGTTTGTTTATCTGACCATGTGTGTATGTGTGTGTGAAATAGGTGTCTACGTGCCTTTGCTATTTTTGGATGCAAATATTCGCATGCAATGTCACGGACACGCGCGCGCTCGTCCCCTTCACTGCAGCACTCTCAACCACAGCAAAGGCAAATGCCTACGCACAGGCGTATGAGAATGAGAATGCGACTGCGAATGGGAATGGGAATGTGAGTTCGGGTTTGGGTTCGGATTCGGGTTCAAGTTCGAGAGTGAATGCTGACATCTGCCCTTGGGGAAGGAAGCAAGGACCAAGTACACGAGTATGTCTGTCTGTCTGTCTGTCTGTCTATATGCACGAGTGAACATGTATGTGGATGTGTGTATGAGCATGGGTGTGTGCATGTGGGTGTGGCAGCGCGTGGGCGTCTGTCGATGGCTGCCTATAAAGAACTTAATTGCATTGTATCCATGGCAATCATTATGCGCTAATTAATCTGCTGTTGCCCCATTGCGCCAAGTGTCATTGAGCGCCATGGATGTTCGATGTGATTACATATGGAAGCTGGCCATAAGTTGAGCTGAGCTGAGCGAAGTAAACGAACAAAGCGAAAGGCTGACGGCGCATGAGGCGCATTGACGCGTGGGCTTTTGCTTGCGCTATGATTCTGACCTTTTGGCAAGTTGCGCCTACAATGGCAGCTAATGTGAGCCATTGTGCCTGGTTCTTGATGCTGCTATTATTGTTCGTCCTCTGCTCCATCAGCGCAGACACCGTCAACATCGTCATCATCGTCATCATCGACAACATCCACTCATCGTCGTTGCTGCATTGTTGGATACGCTGCGCATGCCATGCATTTGCACTTGCCAGTTGATCAGAGTCGAAGCGAAGCGGTTCGCTCTTCAATACCGTCAATAAAAATGTTGGTCCTTAATTGTTGTTGACGCTAGCAATGGTCACTGTTGCTATTATTATCACTGTCATTGTCATTCTTATTTGTCTCGTTGCGGTTGCAATGCCCATACATAAATGAGCTCGCCATCACTGTTGCCCATATTTAACATACAATATAATAATAGCAATTCTTTACGTGGGAGTATTTTTGTGTGTGACTTGATTATTGTTATTATTTTGATGTAGCTTTACTTTTTGTTTTTCTTTTCCTTTTTGTGTTTTTTTTTTTTTTGTTTTCTTTTTGTTTTCCTATCTTTTGTTGCATTGCATTGCATACTTTGCCGCACACTGCACGTGCATAAGATGTTAAACAGTATTCCTTTGCAATTCTCAGTTGGCAATTCGCAGCATTCATAACTGGCATGAGCCATGTAGAATATTTCTTATGTATAATTTGCCGTAGCCTTTGTTTTGTTTAATTGTTGAAAGAATTCAATTATTTTCACGTATATACACTATTTATGTATGGACATTTAGCTTATAAGAAGAGATATGCAATATTTAATGATTTCTCGCATTTGTGTCATCTGTTTTTTTTTTTTTTTTTGTGTTTGTTTTGTGTGACAATATTTTCGTTTTGTTTCTCTTTGTCTTTTTGTTATCATTTGTTGTTTGTGGAAATTTAGCATTTAATTTGCATCGCTTTGCGTTCTGCGTTGATTCCCCCAATGCCATGTTGCGCATATTTATGTTAATAGTTACTTACTGTATTCTTTGATGATTATCATTGTTATTATTGTTGTTATTTGTAACCCTTACAGGTTTAAAGAACAGGAGGCCTCAATACTCATTGACAGATCGTACGTATTTATATAAAACAAAAAAGAAATTAGCAAGTACTTTTAGCGCCAATGTTTAGTTGATATGCAGCATACTTTAACACGTATCCTACCAATCAATTACAACAATTTTAGATTAAATACTCTTAGTTTACAAAAAATAAACATTTATTTATATATATATAAATAAATAATTAATTTTGCTCGTTACGTTTTGCTTACAAATTCGCTTTAGTTCGCTTCAATCACAAAATTAATTAAAAAGAATTATTTAGCCCAATAACTCCATATACAACATAATTCAATAAATAACACACAAATTATGGCAAAAATAATTGGCTTAACTATGTACTATGCAGCACACATAAATAGCAACCCAAAAAAAAAAAAAAAATAAATAAATAAATTTGAAAAAAAACGCAATAAAAATAGAAATTGAAAAGAGAGAAACTAAAACAATTGAAATATGAAATATTTAATAAAAACGGCTATGCTTAGTTAAAATGCACTTGGCATATATGTATATTTTTTATGATTACATACTACATATGTATGGTTATTTAAATAGTTGCCCGAAATTAGTTGTTTTCAGTTTTTGTTGAGGCTCATTTGTAAATTATTGAGTGCGAAATAGGTTCAATTGCATAATTGCCTGTGTTTGACCATAGCAGTCTCTCAGTCAATTAAACCCATTGAGCGCGTGTGCCCACTTAATGGATAATTCCTTATTTACAAAAGCAAAAAGAGAAGCATGCATAATATGCGATGCTCGTTACAATAATAACAGCCTTTGTGCTTTTGATGTGAAAATGAATTTGTAATTAAACTTTTCCAAGTGTCCCGAAGCAGCACAAGGACGCTAATCAGCTGCTTGATGCCAGCGTTCTGCTCTGCTCAAGTGCCACATCAATTGCTGGCTGCAGAGCTGCGCAGAGCCATAACAACAACACTTGGCAGTGTTTGACTCATATACGAGTATATACACAATGTATATAATATATTGCATCTATATTCAATACTGTATATAATGCAAGTACAATACAAGTTCAGTATTGCCAGTTAAAGTGCTTCGGCAAGCATAACTCGGCCTGTACAGCCGATGCCAGCCAGGCGAACAGGCAAACATTTAACAGCAATGCAGTTAACACTTCAGCGTATTTTAAACGTGAGCAGCTGCTGGCATTCTGTTAGAGATCAGCATGCAACGCAGTTGTCTTTTAATTTAGCATATACATCCTAGCATTAGTTCAGATCAGCTGCTTGTACGTATATAAATAGAAAAATGCAATGTTTATGTAATTTATTATAGCTTACAGTTTTTTGTTTTTCTTTTTTAATATGCCCAGTAGAAGATTTGTTTTCTTTCCCATTTTAAATACTATTTTTTTTATCATGTCATAATCGAAAACCGCATTAAACACGAACATTTACTTAAATAGTCGAGATACTCGGCTCGCCGAACTGCATGCACGGCGTCGTTTGTATTTAATGTCACTATTCACTGATGCATGTCTAAATGTTGTCGTGCCTCTTTTACCTAAATAAGAAAAACTCTTGACACAGTATATCCATATAATAGATATATGCACATACATGTATATATGTATGGGTTAAACTACTTACACTTGTTGCCTACGCCTGAGCTTGGCTCTGTGAAACAGACACACTTGAACTGACCACTTTAAACACAAAATAGTATAAGCGAAAAACATATACATATGTATATAAAAATTAATAAGTACGTATGTATATATATATATATATATATACTAGAAATCCCGGCGCACTTCGCTTCGCTTTTTTTTTCTGTCCAGTTTGTGCAACCATCTTCGTTTGTCAAACCCGTTAAAAGCATGAGAAAAAAAGAGAGCACATGCTTTTTCTTTGTCTAATTAGTAATTCCTTCAAATATCCTAATTAGAATCTGATAAAACAATTTATATTATACTACAAAAAAAAAAAAAAACAACAAACACAATATTTATAAGCATTGACGAAACGCTGCTCTGTGAGCATAGTTCGGCTGTTCTTTCGGCTTTTCGTTCGGCAAGACAACAAAGTCGTCGTACGACAAAATATAAGCAGTAAACGTACGAACGTTTTTATGTTGATTGATTTATTGTATTTGTAATAACTTAACACTAAAAATTGTGAATCTAAACCATCCTCGAATCTCCCTGAATACACACAAAAAATTTCATCATAATCGGTCCAGTCGTTTAAGAGGAGTTTAACGACATACACACGGACAGTAGAAATATATATATAAAGATATGAATGTATCTATATTTACATCTACATAAATACTCATATGTATGTTTGTATTTTTGTAAGTATGCATCTCTTGCTATTACGTAAAAGGGAAATGCTCATGCATAGGCAGCGAACAAGTCGCTGCTGTGTGTGTGTATGTGTGTGTGTGCTGGCCACGCGGCATTTCACATATTTCAGCTCAACTCAACTTTACTCATCTCAGCTCAGTACAACCCGGTCCGGCCCATCTGAGTCCGTTTGGGCTTGGCTTGGCTTAGCTCAGCTGAACTGAGCTTGCAAAATTGAGTTCACTTCATTTCAGCATACAAAATGCGTTAATATTAGAGTATAATAATAGCAATATCAACAACAACAAAAACTAATATAACGATATGACTGAAAGTGCAGGCGATAATAAAAATACTTAGTTGACAACAACAATAGTCAGTATAATAATAACAATAACAACAACAGCAACACCACTACAAAATAATAAAACTCAAAACGAATGCAAAATAAAAAAAAAAACGCCAAAAAAAACAACAGAAGCAAACAAAAATAAAGTGAAAAGAAAATTAAATAAACAAGTGAAAAGTGCAATGTTGTGACAGCGGCAACGGCAAGCGAAAAACAACAACAACAACAGCAAGACCAACAATAGCAAGAGCAACAACAGGAACAACAAAGGCGCAGAAAACGACGCAAGCCAGAAGCGGCAAAAAGGCAAGAGAACAAAAAAGGCGCAACTAATTTTAATATGAAAACATTTCCAATTTCCTGTCAAGTGACAAACAAGCAAATGAAAACGAGACACCACGCAGCGGTGCCAGCCTACGACGACGTAGACGAGGAAGAACCAATACAAAAAGGCAATCTCCAAATAAAAAAAAAATAAAAAAAAAAAACAACACAGTCAATCTCAAAAAGCCGAATGCACTAAGCTAGAAAAACCATTTGAAGTGGTCAAAGAAAAAGACACAAAAAAAAGAACAAAAAACGAAATGCTAAAGATGCTGCGCCACAGCAAACCGAAACCAGGCGAAATCCTCCCAAAAAAAAAAAAATAAAGCGAATGATGGTGAATGCTAAAGCTATCAACTTATCAACTGTGTGCCATACTCAAATAAGCATCGTGCCATACACGAGAATTAACTAATGCAGCAGTCAATCACGACAACGACAACTGCAACAACAACTACAACAACAATAAAAATGACAACGAGAGCAACTGATATAAAGCACATGCAGCAGCAGCAGCAGCAGCAGCAGCGGCAGCGTCCGTATAATGGAAGAAACGAAAGAAAGAAAAACATTTCGAAAATTACGCATACGCAACGTGTGACGGGCAAAAATGTCAAATGCACAAGGACCTTATATAACACTTACAGTATGCGAGTGTCTGTGTGTATATATGTGCGTGTATATGTGTGTGTGTGTGCCGAAATAGGCAACAAGATTTACATTCACAGCAGAATGCCCCAGCATGCTAAGATGCCAAGATGCCAACATGCTAACATGCTAACATGCCAACCTGGCACGCCCAGCGGCAGCTGAACAACAACAACTAACAAACAACAAAAACGGGGGGGAAAAAAAAGAAACACATGTATTATTACTATTTATGTATATGCATATGCATACGTACAGACATGTGTACGAGCAACGATTTGCGATTCACGAATCACGAATCACGATTCACGATTTGCGATTTGCGATACTATTGCCAGCCAACTTGTTACGATATTCCATTTATTTATTTTTGAATTCTTGTTTGCTTGCGAATATTTGATGGCAATGGCATTTTGAATGTTGGCCGCTCGCAGCGCTGCGAATTTATTAATTAATGCTGATGCTGAATTGTATTCTGTACATGAAATGTCAAAAGGAATCACATTTAATTAGTGGCATGCACATGTGAGGCGCAGAAACTGTGCAAATGGCAACTGATTGACTGATGCATCATCAGCAGCAGCAGCAGCAGCAGTAGAAATTTCTGCAATGAACCGACATCCATTGGCCACCCACAACTTCTCTTAGTTTTCTTTTAGTATTTCTTTTTTTTTTTTTTTCTTTAGTTTCTTCTAATATTTATATTTGTATACTCTGTGTGCAGCTTTGCTGGCATTATTTGTCATCATTTAAATAAAAATAAATACGTGTACTCGCAGATGATACATGCGGAAACTCATACTTATTGGGGATATTTTCTTTTTCATGCAATTATTGCGAATTTTCACATTTAAGAAGGAAAAGTGATTTCGCAGGCATGGGTATGAGCTTATACAAGAAATTCAATTTATTTTTGTACTTCGTGTGAAAAACTGAAATACAATAAGCAAATATTTTAAGCGGAAGCGCAATCGTCGGCATGTAGACGCATATAAATCAATCCGATGTGAAGAATCCAATGCGCTGCGGCAAATGAAAGCGAATGAAAGCCAATGTAGGCGAGCAGAGCAGCTGACTCCCACGTGCGACCTGCAGCAAAGGTCACGTAAACTCGAGTTGTGAGAAGCCAACCATGCGTCAAGCAACAGCAGAACATGTTGGCAAATAAACAACAAACAAACAAATAAATAAAAAACATAATAATACAAAATAATGCAAATGGGAATCACCGGCAAAATTTAATTCAACAAACATTTCTCCTATTTTTCTTTTCTTCTGTTTTTTTTTTTTTTTTTTTTTTGTGGTAATTTTTCCATTTTATTTCTTAACTGCCATCTAAGCGTGAAGCGAAAGCTGTGCGACTTACTTGACGATATTGGTTTGGCACGGGCCTAGCCTCTTATACATATCTGCGGTACATATCTACGGTATACCATATGTATGTAGTACATGTATGTATATAATCGTATATATGTATTTGTATATATGTACATAGTATGTATGTATGGCAGTACGAGAAGTCATTAACATTGCTCTGCCAGGCATGCCGCTGCCATTTTCGTATTTCACATTTCGCATTCCGCATTGGTCATTGTCACAAATTTTCCTAAGAAATATAGCTTTTGCAATGTACGAGTTTCGCTGGCTGCTTCGTGGAATTATCTGCACAGAAAGTATGCGTATAACAAATGAGAAAATACGAGGCAAATATCAACAACAACAACAACAACAAGAAGAACAACAGCATAGGCAAGTGATACATTAACAGCAGTAGCAGCATCAACAGCAGCGTCAACAATAACAACAACAAAAACAACAACAAGGAGAACAATAACAGCATGTTGACATTTTCATATACGCGCTAAGTGATTTCAAAATAAAATGGTAAAACAACAACAACAATAACAGCAACAACAACGGCCAAAAGCAAAAGCACGCAACAAGCAACGAGAATAACAACAGCTGACAAGTAGGTGGATAAAAGGTGAAGTACAGGAAGAAGAAGAAGAAGAAGCAATAGAAGAAGAAGAAGAAAAATATGATAGAGAATCGCCTAGAATAGCAAAAACACGAAACGAATGCCACATGCAAAGCTTTGCCAGCTGAGTTTCAAAGTAATTAAGGTTTGCCTTTAATGCGAAGAGATTTTAAGTGCAAAGTGAATGTGTGCGTGTGCGTCTGCGTGTGTGTGTGTGTGTGTGTGTGTATGGGAGCTAATGTATGCCAGGGCCGCACACAGCGTGAATATCGCAAATGCACAAGTATGTGGGCGAGTGGGCAACGTGAAGTGAAGTTGCGGGGGGTGCGAAAGCGGCAGGCAAGCGACGCACATTACGTATAAGTAATAAAACGCAGGAGAAAAAAAACCAACATGAAAATAATGAAAATAACAATAATAACACTCAATGAACAACGAAAACCAAAAGTGAAAATCAAAAACAGCCAATCAAACAAAACGAAAAAAAAAAACAAGAAACAACAACAACAAATAAAAGCAAAATGCACAAACCAACAAAAAGGAAAATAAAACAACAAAACGGTCGACAGGGAAGCAGAAGCGAATCTCCGCTGGCTTGGTTTCACTTGTGTGCCCGTTGCTGTGTCGACAATTAAAGAAATCTACAAAATATTAATAACAGCGGCATGTGTTGACAGCAGCAGGAACAACAGCAACAACAACAACAACAACAACGGCGACGACGACAACAATACACATGTGCGCAACACTTGTGAAAACACTCAGCGCGAATTGCCTGCAAAATAAATGAAAAGCACACAATCCGAATTAACACCAAGTCCCAGAATAAAATTAAATTATTGGGAATCTGAAAAAAAAAATAAAACGCAATATTACAGTGTAAAAATATGCGAAACAATTATCAAATGTTGCGTCTTTTATGTTTAATCATTTACTTAGTAGTGAATATATTTTCATTTATTTTTTTTCTTTTTCTTTTTGTTATTTTTAACCTTCGCTTCTCATTTCTAAAATGGTTAAGTGCTTCGTTCTGCATAAGCGCCATGCGATGCCAGGTCTGCCGACTTAAATTGTGGCACAGAAATTGAATCATTTTGATGGGTCTGTAATCAAGAGAATCACGCGAATTGATACGCCCAATGTCAGGGTCGTTGCCTCTCGCCAATCAAAGCTAATTTATATAATATTATAGTGCAGTTTTAGGAAGGAGTGGCCAAACTGGGTCATATAACGCATACTTCATTTTAAAATGTCTATTTTGCTTATAATTCTTAATATTTTCTTTCTATTATTATTTTTCATTTTTTTTCCCAAAGTCAATATGCGAAATTCGCATTTAAAAGATGTAAAGTGTTGCGCCCCTTTAAAACTAACAAAAACGCAGGCAGGCAAAGACTTTGCATAGAAATAAATTAAATAAAGTTTAAACAAGAAAAAAGAAAAAAAAAACGCGAACGTAAAAATTGAAAACAAATTTACGAATTGAGAAAAAAATTAATACAATTATTACGGTAGGTAAGTGCAGTGAAAGCAGAAAAACACGCACACCTAAGCACGATCGATGGCTACGAATTTAGCGCCAAACAGAAACAGCTGAAAAAGAAAGAAAAAAAAAAGCAAAAAACGAGCGAAAAAACTTAAAAAAAGCAACGAAAAAAAAAACACATTTCATAGACAAACAAGAAAAATGAGCAAGGCGCGTCGAGAAAGAATATTAAAAAAAAAAAAAAAAAAAAAACGAAAAATGAAAATAGAAAAAAGTAAAAGACGCGAAACGAAACGCTTAAATTAATTTGTAGCGCAAAGGCAAACGCGTTGCTATGATAATGACGATGATGCTGATGATGATTGAGCAACGTTTCGTGGCAATGATGGCGTTGGGCGGCGAACGGTGAACGGTGGACGGTGTAAAGCACAAAACGACGCGCGGATGCTGTTGGGACAGCGACGCACTCAATCAGACTAACAACGGGAACGAGCATCGAGAATGGAAATGAGAAGCACAGCAGCACGTCAGCAGCAGCAGCAGCAGCAGCAACAGCATCAGAAGAAGGCAAGGACGTGCACAACGCAGCGTTGAGAACACGCCAGCGAGCGAGCGAGTGAGCAAGCCAGTGGGCAAGTGAGCCAGTGAGCGAACTATCGAGCGTGCCGGCGTACAGACGTGGAAGTGAACGTGCCGCCGTGTCGTCGTTAGAAGTGAAGCGCTCAAAGCAAAAATTTAATAAAAAAAAAAAAAAAGAAATGTAATATAAACGTAAAATGAAAAAAAAAAAAAAGGAAAAAAAACAAACATGAACGAAATAATTGAGCAAAAGATGATGATGCTTCTGGCGATGGCGATGACGATGACGATGGCGATGACGCTGGCGGGGGCGGTGACGATGGCGGTGAAGGTGGCGTTCACATTCACATTCACGTATACGCTGCTGGCGTTGATTAACATGCTGATGGCGATGATGATGACGATGATGATGACGATGACGACGATGATGATGATGAAGATGACGGTGATAACAACGTTGATGCTGGCGCAGCCAAGGAGCGCTCAATCTCGAGCGTTCGTAACAAATCTTTTTGAGCACGAAATGGCATATATACAACAGCAACAGCCACAACAACAACAACAAGAAGAACAGCAGCAGCAGCATCAGTAGCGGTCACAAAAACAACAGCAACAATGGCAACAACAAAAACAACAATGAGTAGAACAGCGCAGATTTTTAAGTCGTTCATATATGAAATTTCGCGTTTTATTTTAATTTTTTTTTTTTTTTTGCTTTTTTTTTTTGAATAATTTTGTTTTTTCTTTATGATTATTTGGTTATTTTTCAAAATGCTCAGAGCAATCGCGGCAAATAGCAAACACACTTGGAAAATTCTTCGTCTTTTTAGTAGAGACGCGTCGCGCGAAACCACACGAAATCATCACAAGGCACAGATTTTCTTATTTACGTTAAAGCAAAAATACGCTAAGAAGCGCTGGCCCCCAACAAGGAAAAAGATAAAAAATAAAAGAAATTTATCAAACAACAAAAAAGTTTATCCAAATAAAAATTCTGCATTTTCTTATATGTACATACGCACTAAAACCGAATCAGTGTTAAAAAAAAAAGAAATAAATAAAATAATAAATATTATAGAATAAAAAATAATATTTTCTTGTGATAAAATGCAACAAAAATCAAATAAAAATGAAGAAAAACGTGCACAAAAAATAATAATAATGCACAAAATGTGACTGCACAAAAAAAAAAAAAAAACAAAAAGAAAAATAAACGCAAAAAACAAAACTTCATAAATTCTTGATCTAACTTTTTAATGAGAAATGTGTAGAAAACATTAAACAAAGCGAAACAAAACAAACCAAAAGGTACAACAACAAAACAAAGCAACTGTGATTAATTAACGTCCAAGACAAAAAAAAAAAAAAATAAAAGAAAGTGGAATCTTCACCTTCCATCTACGCACCGAGAACGCAGGCAGAACGAAAATGCTTAACAAGAACTCCGCGGCGTCGCAGTCGCTGCCGCGCGTGCACAGCTTCTTCAACATGATACCCTCGATAATGCAGGACGACCTGGCCGTGGCCATAGTGGCCGATCGTGATAACATGTTTTCGATAAAGTCACAGCGCAGGTATACTCATTAAAAAAAAAAATACATCAAAAGACACAAAAAAAAAAATATGAAAATAAAATTATCTTTACAAAGAGAAAAGCCCCATAGCAGAAAAGAACCACGTCCGTCTTCCGTCTGCCATCGCGCATTTATGCGATTCAACAAATGGGAAACGATGGGAAAGTGCATGACAAACACGTTGGCTTTTTTAAAGTGACATAGCGACATAAATTCCAAATTGATGTCAGTGCCTCGTTTCGCCAAAAATTGGCTATGCGTGTTTTTACACATGCCACATACATATGTACATATGTGATGTGCACATGGATACATTCACACATACCTATTTATAAATATACTATATATATGTATATGTACGAGTATATAACACTTATGTAAAGTGTTTTATATACACGAGCACACACTACGTACATACATATGTGCGCACACAACTATGAATACTCGTATAATATTCATAGCGGTACATTCAATACTCTTCAACTCTTGGAAGTGGGGTGTGCCGGCGGGCGACTGTGAATGGATGGGCGATATCGTCCAAATATTGAAAACTGTTGACTTTCGCTGGGCAATGTCGAACACAAGGGGGTGTCTGTCCGTGTGACCGGCATTTGCATATCTGCACACATGCACATGGCCATCGCTTATGTGTGTTTACATATGTATGTATGCTTAACAATTTGCTAGCACCTGACACATTGTGTACGTGCAAAGTCTAGGGACGGCCAAGTGCATCTTGGATGTCAACATAATGCTGTCTTCTCAGTCAACAGGGTCGAAAGGGTCGAGACAATCGAATTTCCGGCTCCGCCGTTGTCTTGCGGTGAGGCAACCAAATTTCGGTTTTCGCTGCTTGTATTGTGTCATGTGGTTGCTCTTCTTCTTGTTCTTGTTGGTGTTGTTGTTGTTGTCATTGTTGATTCTTGTCGGCTGCTTCTGCTGCCGCTTTTGCTGCTGCTGATGCTGCTGCGGTTAATGTTCATGTTGATATTCTACGTGCTCTTAGTCATGCCAGCGAACGCACAAGCAAACAAGCAAGAAATAATAACAACAACAATGACAACAACAAAACAGTAATAAGTCATAAGCATAGGCATAAAAAACTGTCTATATGCTTTTGGTCGCGATTTTATTTGCTTACTTCTGCTTACTTTCGCTTTTAGGCTCGCGAGTCACATTTTCACTTGCTCTCTCTCCTCTCTGCTCGCTGCTCTCACTCTCTTTTGCTCAGTCAGTCGCTTACTTTTAATGTTTATTATTTGGTTTTCGATTCCGCCAGTTTTTTTGTTTTTTTTTTTTTTTTGTTTTTTTTATATGCAGTTTGTTTGTTTGCTTATTGTTTCTGTTGTTTGTTGTTGTTATTGTTGTTGGGGCCAACAACAGTCAAACGTCTTTGGCGGCCTTCGATTTTGTATATTTGACCTTAGCCAAAGATTTTTCTCATTTTTTTTTCTTCTTTTTTTTTTTTTGTTTTGTTTGGCTTTAGTTTGCTTATATATAATTATTTATTTAATTTTGTTTAAGTATTTAAAACTTTTTGTTGTTCATTTACGATTTGTGCTTTTCCTTACTTTTTACTATAACAAAACAAGAAGAAGAAAGTTTAAAAGATTTGTGACCTTGAGTGGCCGCACTATTGACACCTTTTTATGGTTGATTTCCCGTTACCCATTTCCGTTGAATGCCCTACACATCACTCAGCAGGTTTACTCGTGCTCTTCGTGCAGTTCGTGCTGTGCGTCGTTACACAAGTAATTACACAAATGGCACACTGAATGTGCCCAACTAATTAAGTGACACACATTCTCCACTTGGCCCCCGACTCGGCGCATACTAAATAATTGCCAGCCCATTATAACTGCTTAGGCTTGGCTTATGCTATGGGCTGCATACTCGGCGCACATTTGGAAACGTACGTGTATGTCCTGTAAGGAGTATGCGCCCTTTCAAGAGTAGCTCACGTTGCAAATGTAGTGTCGCTTAAGCCGCGTCTGCCCATGGCGTATACGCGATAAATAACAATGCAAAGTGAACCACTCGGATGTGCTTAGCCACAAACACGTCGCCGTTAATTTATGAAAAATGTTTTTATCACTTAGCAACACTCCAGCATTGTCTGTCTCCTGTCTTGCTAAAGTGGCCTTCTACTTACACACACACACACACATACACACACATACCATGGCACTACCCACGACATGACCTCTCCATGGTGTACCACATGTTGCTTATCGTGCCTGCTTTGATGCATTGTCCATTGAAAGTGCGTCAAGAGCACAAACCGCACGCCTCATGCCTCATGCAGCACGTGTCGACGTGACAGAAACAAAAACCTACTCGAATTGTTTTGATCATTGCGCTAAGTGATTTTATTATTTTTATTTATTTTTGTGTTATTCGTGTTGAGGAATGCAAGCAAAGTTATATTAAATTGCCTCATTTCTGCTCACTTTTTGCTCACTTCTGCAATTCATTCATTAGTCGGCTGTGCCAAATTTATGCAAATGACAAAGATAGCAAAAGAATATGAAGCAGAGGCAGAAAACCAGCAGTGACGTCACTGCCCTGTGACTTTTGAGCACATGCCCAGTATAACATACACATGACTGTATAAAAATATTCGTATATGTACGATTATATGGGATACACATATATACATGAAAATAATAAATAATTATTCCTTTTGTTGAATTCGCTTTGAATGGTTCTTTGAAATTTGCACTCAGAGATATAACATTAAGTTGAGGCAGCATTCTGCAATATTATGATTTTGCTACGGAAAGGCGCATCAGATCAGTTGGAAGATGAAGTATTAACCAGACCTCGAGTGAGACGAAGTCAGCGTCATGTCGCAGTGGCTAGACGAAGAACAGGCTAAATAACTGTTATATCAAATCGATAATGGCCAAACATCATACTCATCAACTTATTGACGCACATCGAGTCCCAAGTGAATCCTCATCGGCAAATGGATTCTCTGAGATTTGCTCATATTTATTTTTAATCAAATGGCAATGAAAATATGCCAATGATTAAATCACGAATAAGCTATTTGAAAATTTAATAAGTCAAATTCCAAATTGATGCATGATGAATGGATAATAGTGTCAACATGAACGAAAAGAAAAAAAAAATGGAAAACAAAAGCAAGTCCACATTTTGCTACAAAATGTGCGATGAAAGTGTTCAAAAAAACAGACTAAAAGCGTGTCAAAAAATAAATAAAGAAATATTAATAAACCATCGGATGTGTATACTGTAAATTCGTGTATATTCATGCAGGCAACTGTGTATTATATGTACATATGTGTGTATGTATGTAGATATGTATATGCATATGATATATTAAATTTATTTTAAAAGCTGAAAATATATATATATAAATAAACCTGCAATGAACTACAAGAAAAAAATCAAGACAACGCAAACCTAAAAAACGGATTGCCAATGCCCAATCGAAACATAAAAAAATTAATTGCTTTTATTTGATTTCCAAAGTCGTCGCCTTCACTTTTGTTGTTGTTGCGGTGTGTCTTGTTCAGTTTTGCTTTTTTTTTTTTTACACTTTTTATTTATAGCTCAACAAACGCTCGAAATAAATGCTCAAATTTTTGTTTTTGGGTACTTAATATTTCTTCTTTTTTTTTTATTTGAATTTGTTATTTTTATTAGAGAATTTTTGGCTTGACATTTCTGTGAAAAGATATTCGTCCCCATTTTGTTCTTCTTTCCTGCCATTCCCATTCGAATAGTTAGCACATTTTGGCGTTTCGCTTATTGAAAGCATTTCTTGTTCGTGGCTGGCTCATCGCTTTGCCACAATTATATGAAAGTTTTAAGTGACGCGTTAAGCCAAATTTTGCGCCTATTAAAATGCGCCTTAATGGCGTGTGACTGCGCTGATGCCGCCGACGACGCCGACGTCGATGGTGATGCTGATGCGTGATGCGCGATGTGGCACGCATTTGCACATTCACATACCTGTATGCATGCGTGTGTACATGAGTGTATGCAAACTCACAGGTGCATATGTCTTTTATGTCTGATTTTATGTCTTTTCACTGCATGCAAGCTTTTCCTTTTAAATATTCAATTTATTATATTTATATGTATGTATGTATATATGTAAAATACATTCAAAGTATAGTACGTAGTATGTACGAGTGTGTATGTGTACATAATATCTACGCATGTATATGTGTATATATGTATATATATATACGATATGAATAATGTAGGAAAACATATGTATGCCTATTTAGATTTAGGTAAATGATTTTATTAAGCAAGTGACTTTTATTAATTGAACAACTTCTCACTTACAGCCATGGCGAGGATCTAATTGTGACACCATTTGCCCAAATTTTAGCAAGTTTACGTTCAGTGCGCAACAATTTACTAAGTCTGACAAATGTTCAAGCATCAAACAAGTGAGTAACGCAGAAGTTTATTACCTAAATGCTACAAATTTATTGATTGACTAACTGGTTGATTGATTGTATTGATATGTTCAACTATAAGTGTTTTTTTTTTTTTTTTATATATATACATATATAATTGTGTAACTAACAAAATGCACTCTTCGCCAGTAAAATTATTTAAAAAAAAAAAAAAACAAACTAAAATTCCTTGCCTAAAAAACTGCAAAACGCCAAGTGTATGTGTAACCTCCGACAAAAAAAAAATTTAAATAGAAAATACGCGCAAATATGTATTATAAAAACTACAAATAAAAAATATCAAATGCTAAATAAATGCTAAACTCGCTGCGCAGCACACATGGCGTATGCGTATTTTTTATTTTAATAATACTTGCGAGTATTTTCAACCGCAACAACCATTGCCCAGTAACCTTAAAACATTTTCGGAAAATGCTAATTAAATGTGTATAAAGTTGCCCCCACCCCTTTTCCAAAAACACCAAAACAAAAGAGGAAATGTCAAAAACTAAACAAAAAAAAAAAGTAAAGGAAACAATTTTTTCTTTTAATAAAAAATAATTAAATATTAAAATATGTAATAACTTGACCTATGATTGTTGTAAACCAATTTTGTAATTTCTCTCTTTCTCTCTCTTTTCTCTCTCTCTCTCTCTCTCTCTCTCTCACTCACTCTCTCTCTCTCCCCCATACACGCACACACAATCTCACACTCTGACATTCTCACTCTCGCTGTCTCCAATGCTCCCATGCGACTCTCAATCGACACCTGGCAATCTGCCTTCATCATCTTCGCCACATCCTTGATCCGTGTCCAACATTTCTTTTCTCTAACACCCCAACTTATTTTTTATCCATTTGCTTTGCTTTGCTTTGCTTTGTTCCTGTACTATTTCTTTCGTTTGTTCCATTTGAAAAACAAAAAAAAAAAAAAAAACAAATGTTATGCACGTTGATAATTGTAAATCATTGTATAACACTGAAACGCCTGAACCACGCCCACTGGTGTTTCATTTCGTTTCGTTCCAATTCGATTCGTTTTTTGTTCGTTTTGTTTTGTTGTTTTTTTCTGTTTTCCTATGTAATTATACGAATTAATGTCAATTACATCTTGATGTTGATTATGTGTGAATGTTGCTCCGACCAATCAAATCGAATGTCATGCTCCATAATATGCATTGTGTACAATCATATAAAAAACAAACAACAACAACAACAAACGCAAAAAATGTTTAAAAAAAAAAAAAACGACAACAAAAAACAAAAATTTCATTTACACTAAAATTACTTCATAATGTGCAATTCCTGTCATTTACATCGAAATCGACAAAAACAAATTCAAAATGCAAAAATCTTTTATTCTTTTTTCTTATTATTATTATATTATTTAATGCTTTCGTCAATGTCAATATTTCTGTTTTGAACACTTCCGTGACTTTGTCTATTAAAATTTTATTTATTTTTGAAACATTTCTGATTTTTTTTTGTTTTTGTACATTTTTTGTCGGGTTCATTGCGTTTTACCTTTCTTCTTTTTTTTTTTTTTTTGGTCAAATAAAAAAAAATAAATAAATATGGTTTGCTCCTGCATTCAAATTAAAAACAAAATTACTTAAATATAATAATAAATATTTTTTATATGTCACGCGTGCTGCTGTCGTCATTATTGTTGTCGTTGTTATTGTTGTTGTTGTTTTGATTGGTAACGTTTTTGACTATGTATGTGATTTTCATTACGTTTTTTGTTATAAAAAAATATAATATTTTTTGTTGCCATTATGATTTTTCATCTAATTTGAAAATGTTTTAAACGCATTTACCTTTTATTTCGTCCTCGTTTTGTTCGTTCGTACGTTTGAAATGTTTCGTTTGGTTTTTTCTTCCTTTTTTTTTTATTTCTTTTCGTTTGTTTCGCCTGTTTCCGTGTTTTCGTATTTCATTCACGGCACTTGCTCGTCGACGTTTCTTCTTCTACATTTTGTGTGTGACATAAAAAAAAAAAAAAAAAACAAAACACACACACGCAAAAAAAAAAAACATATATTAATCAAACAAGATCCAGGCGACCAGCTCAATCGTCCTCGAGTGGACGTGGCGGCAACACGAGCGGCGTACAACTGGTCCAGGGCGATGAGGCCTACACGCGCCTAGCAACGGACACCATCGAAGAGCTGGACTGGTGCCTCGATCAACTGGAGACCATACAAACGCACCGCAGTGTCTCCGACATGGCATCGTTGAAGGTGCGTAGAACCCCTTGGGCCCCTTTGTAAGGCCAATCAAAACTAAACACTTTCCTTTTCTTTCTTCTTTCTTCTTTTTCCGGTTTTTCTCTTCTATCTGCCATCTTTCTGCAATGCGTACGCAGTTCAAACGCATGCTCAACAAGGAACTTTCACACTTTAGCGAGTCGAGCAGATCGGGAAATCAAATATCCGAATACATTTGCTCCACATTTCTGGGTAAGTGGACCCTGCAGTCATTTAGCATGAAGTGTTTTCAATGTGGATGAGAAGAGAAGAAGTGTGCATCACTTTGCTTATGCTTTTAACGATTAGCATCGCTTTGGAATAAAGAAAAACGAACAGACAATTGATTTGTACAGCTTCTCCTCTAAGTTTTCGCTGTTTTCCACGCTCAGTGCATAAGCTTTAGCGACGTGCTAAGCAGCCGCCGCAAATGCCACATAGCGCAGCCCTACAATGAGAAGCCATTTTTTTAACTGGGAGCCAACTGACTGACTGACTGACTGACTAAGTGACTGGCAGACTTGCTGACTGTGTCCGGCTGTGAGTGACTAAGTGTGGGAGTGAGTGAGTGGATAAGCGTTTGACAGGCAAAGTGAGAAACCGCCAAAGCGTAAGCGTGCAACTGTCATAGTAGTTTGGCTTTGGCTTTTGCTTTGGCTTTTGGTTTTGCTTACTTTGCAACCGCAGCGCGCGCAAAAGTATGCAATCAAATTGTGATAACCAAAAGGACTAACGTTAGCAAACCGAAAACAAAACTTTACAAAAAAAAAAAAACGAAAAAAAAACAACAAATAAGAACAAGTGACTGAAGCAAGCCACAAAAAAAAAACATAAAAAAAATATTCAATGGTAAACGTTCGTGGACAGAAAGTTTAAAACATTATTAGAATAAAAACTCATGACGCCAAAGTTAAAACAAAAAAACAAAGGAAAAGAGAGAGGAAAGTAAGAGAAGTAAGCATACAAACAAAAAGGACAAAAAACAAAACTGCGCCAAAAAGCAAAAATTACAAAATCAAGCAAAGCAGAGCGAAAAAATTGAAAGTGCAAAATTAAATTATGCAGAGCAGCATAAAAGCAGATGAAGTGGAAATTTTCTGCTTTCTCGGTTCGTTGTTTTGTTGTTTTTTTTTTTTTTTTTAAGTTTCATTTTCCTTTTCGTAGCCAGCAGCACTCACTTTTTCCGCAACGAAGTCGCCAAGTAGCAGTTGCGCAGAATACCAAAAGAAAAACGAAACCCAGAAAAAAGAACAAGCAAGAAAAAACCCAAAAAATAGAAACGCTTTGGCAGCACAAAGTAAAGTGACGACGGACGGACGAGGGACGTTACAGCAAAACTAACGTGCGAAGGCACATCAGGAGAGCGGAGCGGTGCGACTTTGTTTAAAATGCAGAAAAAGACAACAGGAAGAAATGTTGGAATAAAAAATAAGCAAAAGAAAAACCAAATACACGTAAAGAAGTTTTAACAAAACAAAATTGCAAAGCTCAACGTGAAAGTATTGTAAAAATATGCAAAGTACTTTTGTTGTTGCTGTTGTTGTTGTTGTTGCTAAAGCTGCTGCTGTTACTATTAGTGTTACTATTATTGTTGCCATTGCCGTTGCCAATGGCTTTGTTGTTGCTGTTGCTGCTGCTGCTGCTGCTGCTGCTGCTACTATACACAAAAGCAAAGTCTATGCAAAACAGGATATTTGCAAATTTGTCTATTTTTCTACTTGATTAGTTGCCTAAATGGCCGCTAATCCATTTGACTTAGCGCAACGCAAACGCAACGAAATGGAACGCAATGAAACGAAATGCCAAATAATACTTACAATAATAGCAAGAGGCAATACCAAACAACAATAACAACAACAACAGCAACGACTGAGATACAAAATTTCAATGGCAACAGAACATTTTACACAAAATAGACAAGGGACATGACAAGTCGCCATTGAAAAGTAAAGAACACACACACACACACACACACACACAATGCGCACGATAAAGTGATCTTCTGCCACTGCTGCCACAAGTCGGGACACTCCCACATGGCGCGGCTATGTGGCCTTTGGGACTGATTTGCGTTAACTGCGAACCAATTATTTTGGCACATGATTAACTCATGCCCGATCTCTGCTCATTAGCTCAGACTCGATTTTTCAATGACGAAACAATGCAAAAAAAAAAAAAAGAAAGAAGAGAAACTGCAGCACAAACTGAACAAACTCAATTGAAAAAGCTGCTACGGGAATTAAAGCTTCTCATGCAGACAAGCGTAGAAAAACGGTTTAAATTCAACACACATACACACACACACGCAAATGCACACACACAGAAGACAGGTCCTTGTCTTGGTTCAAGTCCCTGCTGCCTCACTGTGTCCACAGTTGCCACAGCAGCTTTGGCATACGTGGCGTATGAGAACCCGTAACATGTTTTATTATGCGCTTAAATAAGCATATTTTCTTTTAACCATGCCACCGGCATTTGCCTGGCGACCAGCCCAGCTTCTTACAATCGCACACTCGCACACTCGCACGCACGCACCTACACCAAAGCGAACTAAGTTCAGCAACGCCAACACTCGCCGCCATGGCAAGCAGTCACACGCTGTCGGCGATCGAAAACCAAACGGGAACAAGAACAAAAACAAAGCTCACTCGAGATGCGAAGAGACACGCAGACAATTGTAATTAAAAATGGCTTCACTCTGCTGTGTTGGCTATGCAGCAAGTTCAGTTGTGTATCGGTCGAATGACACATCTGTCGGGTTTCCAGATCATGCACTAAGAACCCTGCGAGTATGCAAACCTCAATCCCGCTGATAGCGGATTCAAACTTTCTGCTGCTTTGTCAGTTCTTTCTTCGCTGAGTAGCGTTCGCTTAATGGCCATGCATTACACACACACACACACACACACCCACACACACACGCGCATACATGAGATGCCTACATCGCATAAGTAACTGTAAGTTATATCGAGATACTTACTTACTCCGTCCGTCCGTCTGTGCGACCACCTGCCGCACACTTTTCAGAGGCTTCATGCAGATTTACTCGTCCTTGTGCATGTGTGCGTGCGCGTGTGTATGTGTGTGAGCATGCCGTTTGCAAAATAGGCAAATAGGCTGGCATCTTGAGTGCGGGAAGAGCCGCGGAGCGACAAAGGCTAACCGAGGCTCACATGCTCGTGCCTAGACTCGTGCATAGAATGTGTACGATGTGTAGGCTGAGCAGGATGTATGGGATATTAGCGTACGCGGATGTCGCGTATGTCATATTGTTCGCGAGCAAAAGAAGCGAATAGCGAAAGCTTTCGAAATGTCGTCTGTGTCGGTTGAACAACGCGCCAAAGTCTTTGAATCAAAGCACAGCACAGCACAGCACAGCAAAGCAAAGCAAAGCAAATCAAAGCCGCGCCGCGCCAAGCGAAGCAAATCAGTAAGTTGCAGACAGAAGGAGCAGGCAGCAGGTGACTGGCGACAGGCGAAAGGTGCAGAAGGAACAATACGCGGAGAAGGCAGCGCGCACCGCATGTAAGCCGCATAAATCTGACCTGCGTTGCAAGGATGTGGCAAGTATGTAGACTGAAAAAAGACTCCCCCGGCGATGAACCGCTAAGTGAGTGCGTGTGTGTGTGTGTGTGCATGAATGTGGATGGGTGTGTGTATGGGTAAATGAATGTGTGAGCATGCGTGTATTTAAGTGGAAGAGAGCTGCCAAAGCCAGCGTCGAAAACGTAAAGCTGGAAACAAAAAGGACCCACCGCTGATGTCTTCACTCGTGGAAAAGCCACGATGCGATGAAAGCCAAATGTAATCTCTGCTGCACAATGCGACTTACCCCAGCCTACATTCAGCCCACATGGAACTTCACTACACTACACTACGCTACACAACACTACACTACACTGCACAGCAGAACACAACGCTTACCCCGCCCCCTTGCAGATTCGCAGAACGTCAGCAGAGTCGCCGTTGCCATTGCCGTCGCAATCGGAGCCGCAGCAGCAGTGGAACATCTTTTTAGATGTCGTTTAATGCCGCCCAAGCGAATGGCTTTTCATTATTATTTTTTTATTACTGCTGCCGTTGAAGATTTCTTATTGTCGTCTTTTTGCTTTTTTCTTTTTTTTTTTGTTCGCTTTTCGTTTGAAGCGCTTAGGCTTATGTAGGAAATTTCCTGATTTCATCCTGGCTTAGTGATTTTTGTTTTTGATTTGTGATTTGCGACTTGCGACTTGCGACTCGCGAATTTGGACTTCAAATGTATTGATATTATTTTAGTGGATTTATTTTCGATCTGCTTATCGGATTGCCTTCTTCGTTGCAGATAAGCAGCAGGAGTTCGACCTGCCGTCGCTGCGAGTGGACGATAACGCCGAGCATGCAGCGAATGTTGCTGGAGGCATGGGCGGTGGCGGCGGCGGCGGCGCTGCTGTTGGCCAGTACCCGCGCTGCCGTTCGCCGCGCGGACCGCCCATGTCGCAGATATCGGGCGTGAAGCGTCCGCTCTCACACACGAACAGCTTCACCGGCGAGCGGCTGCCGACGTTCGGCGTAGAGACGCCGCACGAGAACGAGCTGGGCACGCTGCTCGGCGAACTCGACACCTGGGGCATTGAGATATTCAAGATTGGCGATCTGAGCTGCAATCGGCCGCTGACATGCGTCGCATATACCATATTTCAGGTGAGTGTGCGCGCACACGCGAATGAATCCGAATGAATGGGGAATAATAATGTTGAATGTGTTTGTGTTTTGATTTGCTTTCGCATCCACAGAGTAGAGAATTACTGACCAGTCTTATGATACCACCGAAAACTTTTCTTAACTTTATGACTACTCTGGAGGACCATTACGTCAAAGACAATCCGTTTCACAATTCGCTGCACGCGGCCGATGTGACACAGAGCACAAATGTGCTGCTCAATACGCCCGCATTGGAGGGCGTGTTCACGCCCCTTGAAGTCGGCGGCGCCCTCTTCGCCGCCTGCATTCACGACGTTGATCATCCCGGTTTAACAAATCAATTTTTGGTTAATTCAAGTGAGTATCCCATATCCCATATCCCCAAACCTCAAACCCCGTCCATAGCGATTAGCCATATTCACTAATGTTTTGCCTGTTCCATTCAAGGTTCCGAATTAGCATTAATGTACAATGACGAATCTGTGCTGGAAAATCATCACTTAGCAGTTGCCTTTAAACTATTGCAAAATCAAGGATGTGATATATTCTGTAATATGCAAAAGTAAGTTAGTCCACACACACACACACACACACACATACACATAGAGATATGTCCGTTTGCTCACTCACTCTTGCTCAATCTCTGCAGAAAACAACGCCAAACACTGAGGAAAATGGTCATTGACATTGTGCTCTCCACGGACATGTCGAAGCACATGAGCCTTCTGGCCGATCTGAAGACGATGGTCGAAACCAAAAAGGTTGCCGGTTCGGGTGTTTTACTGCTGGACAACTACACCGACCGCATACAGGTGAGTCGTCCAAGACTTATTCTTCTACTTCTTCTTCTTCTTCTTGTAATGAGTATTAATGTCATCGTCATGTTTGCAATGCTTGCAGGTGCTGGAGAATCTGGTGCACTGCGCTGATCTGAGCAATCCGACGAAGCCGTTGCCATTGTATAAACGCTGGGTGGCACTGCTCATGGAGGAGTTCTTCTTGCAGGGCGACAAGGAACGCGAGTCGGGCATGGATATAAGTCCGATGTGCGATCGACATAATGCGACAATCGAGAAGAGTCAGGTTGGCTTCATCGATTACATTGTGCATCCGCTGTGGGAGACCTGGGCCGATTTGGTGCATCCAGATGCGCAGGACATACTCGATACGCTTGAAGAGAACAGAGACTACTATCAAAGCATGATACCACCGTCACCGCCGCCATCGGCGGCCGATGAGCAACCGGCTGATGATAAAATACGCTTTCAAGTGAGTATCCAAATGCACTCACACACTCGAACTTATGTACCTTAGACGCGAAACTAGACAAACTAAAATGGAAACTGAAACGAAAATCGAAATCAAAACGAAATTGCATTTATGCATTTATTCTAGGTGACGCTCGAAGAGTCCGATCAAGAGAACTTAGCCGAATTGGAGGAATGCGATGAAACGGACAGCAAAGGTGAGCCCGCCTCGTCAGCTGCGTCGACAACAACAACTGGCGGCAAGCCGTCGGGGAATCAAAATCAAACTCAACACACTGGAATGTGACGGAGAGTCGTGGGAATTTATCGTAAATTTACGGAAAAGGCGCATAACTTTTTCCTTATACGTTAGACACTACAACTACAAAAAAAAGAAAAAAAAAACAAAAAAACTAAAAAAAAAGAAACAAAAACTAAATCCATAAATAAATAAAAACACAAAACGTAATCTTAAACAAAGAAAACCCACAAAAAAAAAAAAACAAAAAAAAAAACAGTGCTAAACATTTAAACATTGATTAGAATTAAATTAAATTGAAATTTTGAATGCATGAAATAAATTCGAAAAAAAAGAAATAGGCATAGAGACATAGACACAGGCAAAGCCAAGAAGAAATAGTATAGCACTAAATAAAATGAACGCAGAATGAAAAAGGAAAAAAAAAACTGAAAGAAGAAGGAAAAAGAAACGAAATGAAAGTAAAGGAAAGTAGATAAAATAAGATGAGAGAAAAGGATAGAAAAGGAAAGGAAGTGTTGAAACTGAGACAAAACTAAAACCAAAACTAAAACAAAAGCAAATGCAAATGCAAAAATTTAATTTCAAATAAGCAGAGACAGACCAGAAGTGAATAAAATTTCTGTAGTTGAATATTTATTCAAAACCCGAAACCAAGCCACCATCCCCCTAAAAGGAAAAGTTGCAAGGGTCTTAAACCTAAACAAACAACAACACAAACACAAACAACAACTAAAACGAAAATAAATGCAACAACAACAAAAACAAAAACGAAAGCAAACGTTATGCGTACATAAATTACATATATTTTATTAATTCAGACAAGTTGGAAATTTGCTTTAATTTATTAAAACAACAACAGCAAAATCACTACGAAAATATGCTTTATATTTAAAATCATTACTTTTTATTCTTATCATAATTATTATCGTTTTATATGCCAATATATACATATATGCACATAAACTATACATAACTAATTTAGGAAAAATTGATGAGTTTGCATGATTTTATTGAAAGTACGAAAAGTTTCTGAATTTGCGGTTTTTATATTTTTATTATATTATTTAAATTTTATTTAATATTTAATTTTAAACTTTTTTTTTTTACTTTTAAATAACTGACAAAACTTTCTGTAAGCAAAGCGTAAACATAAACAAAAATTGCTAAATGCAAAATTCACACATTGTTAAATATTTAAGATTTTTTTTTTCACTATGTTTAATAATAAAAATTTACAAATTTTAAACAAAAGCTTAGCAACCCTTCAGCGAAAAAGAAAAGAAAAAAAAAACAAAAAAAGAACAACACAATAAACAAAAATGTATGCATTGAATAAACGTGAAAAGGAACCGATTTCAGTTACAGTGCAACCCCATGTGACTACAAAAGTATGAATTGAGAACGAAAGAAAAGATGTTGCACATTTATGTTATTATTTCAATATTGACATGTTTTTTTTTTTGCCACTTAATTGCATAGTTTTTGTGTTGGCTAAATTCATATATAATAGTTCATGTTCAAAAAGCAGCAAATTAATCGCAAATAGAAGTTATGTAGGGTGCGTAAACTTGGAAGCCACAAAAATATGTTGCTCAAAGTTCTTCTTCAAGTTTACGTGAAAGCAAAAATAATATTTAATTCAAATAGAAAACAACTATTAAAAACGCAAGAAAACAAAAAATGCAAAAAGTAAAGAAACAAACAAAACAAAACAAAAAAGGACATTGTCCACACTTTAAGCATAGACTGTAGTTGTATGTTTTTTGTAAATAATTTCATGTTGGACTCGAATTTAATGAAAACTAAAAACAAAATCAAAAAAAAAAAAAAAATATATAAAATAAATCCTTAAAACACTAAAAAATGCAATAAAAAATAAAAATTTTAAAACTAACGTAAAAGTATAAGCAAAATGTTAGCTAAATGTTTGACTTAACTTTGTTGATATGCGAAACTTTTAAATAAAAAAAAAAACCAAAAGCAAGAAAAACTAATTCTACATAAATTATACATAAGCAAAGTAGGCAAGCAAATGACAAAAAAAAAAGAAAAAAAAAAAGAAAAAAATACAAACCTGAATATTTAAGCAATTTTATAAAATTTATGCCTAAAAAGAAAAAAAAAAAAACTAAAGCAACTGCAAACTATTTTTTTTTAATATGGTTTTTTTTGTTGTTGTTAACCTGCGCTGCAGCACAATTTTTCACTGAACAACTTCCAATTCAAAAACTTGCGCTTCTATAAAGAGAAACCTTCCTTTCTATTAAAACAAAAAAAGAAAAAATATTATGCGATATTGTTAATGCAGCAAAACCATTATTAAATTTGTATTTTTTGTTGGTTTTTTTTTTAAGAAGTTTTAAAAATAATTTAGCTTAGATGTGTTAAGCAAATGAAGAAATGTTTTATGATGAATTTAATATGCATTAAAAAGTATATATATATATATATATAATATAATATAAATACAAAACAACAACAAAATACTTGACACTTAAGAGAAAGACTATCTTCGCTTTAAATATTCAAAAGAATATCAAAAACAGTACCCAAGCAAAGCAAAATGCGTGTACGCAATATGCACACTTTGTGTCTTCACTGCACAAATACTTTTTTTTTAAAAACACTTGCAAAATGAATATCCACAACTTCAGCAACAAATATTGAAAGTTGTTTTTTAATAAAGCAAAAAAAAAATTGTTATTATTTTAACACAAAGACATCACAATGATTTTATGATATTTTAACAAAACAGACTACACAAAACAAAAAAATATTATGGCCAAATCTACATAAATCGCGCAGCATAATTGTGAATTTGTTAATTTATTTTTATGCAATTTTTTTTTTTTTTTTTAATTTAAATTTTATTTTAATTTGTATAAACTTAATTATTACTTTTATTATTTATTAAAAATGATTTTTGTTGAATTTTTACAGAGGGCAGGATCCTCGCATATAAACGTTATTATACACTATTATTATTATTAAAATTATAAACATTGTTTTTTTTTGCGAAAATATTTAAAAGTAAACAAACCTTGATGGTTTAAAATATCATAAAAAAGCTAAAATAAATTATAAATATTTAACAAATTTTTTAGTAAAATATAAACATAAAGGATATGATATGCATACAACTGTGTATACATATATATATGATATATATATACAAATGTGTGTATATATACAAATATAAGTATATATCTACTATATACCAATTAATGCAAACAGTATGCGGCAGAAATAAGAGTATCAATACTTTTTAGTGTTTTAAGCAGCCCAGCGCTATTCGAAAGGTGCGCAGATATTCATTTTTTTTTTATTTTTGTGAAGTCATGAGCAACTAAATGCGTAATTGAATATATATATATGTATACATACAAGCATATACATATGTATAGCAACAAATATACATAAAATAATAAAAATTACAAAAAAAACAAAAATTAAGATTAAACCAAAAAACAAAGAAAGCAAAAATCTATGAGCCTATATTGTAAAATTAAATATTAAAACATAAATTTTTTTTTTTTTTTGCAAAAAATATTTACTAAAATACTTGAATTGAGTGAAAATAAAGTAACCATAAAATAAAAAACAAAAAACAAAACAACGTCAAAAGTCTCTTTTTCTCTATGATGCAGCTAATAAACTAATTAATTATTTAAACAAAACATAAAATATTGCAAAGTCGAGAACTTTTTAGAAAAGTCGTAAATTTATACAAAACAAAAAAAAGTAAAAAGAAAAGAAAAGAAGCATTGCATATAGTAAATAAATTTGTTTGTGCGCCCCTATGAAAACATATGCGCAAATGTATATACGTATGTATGTATATGTTTATTAAAATATATAAATAAATAAATATATATACATACATATGCATGTATATAACTCGCCACATACGCATACATACCGGCATGCGTGCAGACAGACATGCAGTAAAACACTCGCATACACTAACTAAACCACATACACTCACACATACACACACACGCACATACCCACACACAAACAGACAGACAGACAGACAGGTGGTCTATTGAAATATCGTTTAATAATCCGAATGCATGAAGAGACAGCAATGCGAATTCGCTCAATTTTTGTGAAAGCAAGAAAATACGTAGCATACTTTTGTGCGCGCGCCGATTAATGTATGCGCATGGCAAGTAACTCATAAGCAATCGTTGTGTAAAACCTGAGACATACTTATATATGTATATACATATTTGAATATGTATTTGTACATAAATGTTAAATACAAAACACCCATACACTGGCTCACACCGTACACACGCATAATTATGTGCGATAATTACTTAAATAATCATGATTTAACATAATTAATTCATATGCGTGAAATAATAAATATGCATTAATCGATGTATGTATAAAAAAAAACCCAAGCAAATCAAAGAGAAGACACAAAAACCGAAACCAAAACCAAAACAAAAAAGTATATTGTAGCTTAAACTAAAATGGTGCAGGTGTTATTTTTTCGTGTAGTGTTTCAATTTCGTGCGGGGCGTGTAGAGACGGGCGCTGAGGCATGTTTATAGAGACTGAAATTGAAGCGCATTAGTTGCAGATTTTTTAGGCGTGAACTAAAACGAGATAACTAACAAAAATAGGAGCAAAGTGAAAATTGCGTATATCAGTGTATATAAAAAAAAAAAACATGAATATATATATATATATATATTAATAAAATAAGTATATAAAAGAAACCTTTTTTTTCTAGTGTACTAGAAGTAATAAAATTGAAAAAATGCAGTAAAACAAGCAAAAAATAAAAAAATAAAAATGTAAACCACAAAACAAAAAAAAAAAAGAAATTATAATAAAACGTTGGCCAAAAATGTTTACTAATTTATAAAGCATATACATATATAAATATATATATATATATATACAATATATAAAAACGAAAAACAAAACTAGCATAAAATAAACCAAAAAGAACATTAAACAGGTTGCATGCAATTTAAATATACATAATTAAATATATATATATACATATATATACAATATACATATATGCAGAAACAATGTTAAGTAAATGAGAAATAAAACAAAAACAAATACCAGAATAAAATAAAATCAAACTATGATGAAAACAGACCCGCAATGTTATTAGCCATTGTAAATGTTTTCCGAATTTAAAATGCAAATAAAAGGAAACAAAACTTACCGAAAAATTTCAAGTTTACCAAAAACAAAATAACTAACTAAACAACCAAGTAAACATAAACAGAATTTACAAAAAAAAAAAAAAAACAAGAACGAAATTTTCACTACAAACAGCAAACCAATAACATACGAAAACGACAACAGCAACAACAAAAAACTGTTGCACACCAACAATAACAAAACATAATACAATTCAAATACAAAATCTATTTAGTTTTCAGTTAAAGACAAACTTAAAGCAAAACAATAACAAAGCAAACCGATAACGATAGCGAAGACGAGCAGCACTTGCTCGTTGAAGCCAATGAGTGCACGTCTGCCATTGGGGTGCAGCGCAAACGATTTTCCCTCCATTTTGTGATTAAACAAACGCAATTGTGCCCTTTGCCAAGCAAGCAATGCACGAATGCACGCAGAGGAGGAAACGCATTTGCGCTGCAAAGAACCGCGATCACGCACGCATACGCCAAGGCAGATGTGCACTCATTTGTCTACGGAATGCTGAAAGAGTGAGCATAGAGCAAGAATAGTTGAAACCATTAAGAAATAATACAAAAAACACACAACAAAAAAAACGACAAAATTACTAAGTATATAACAAAAAAACACAAAGAAAAGAAAGAAAGAAAGGATGCGTTAAAAAAATATATAACAGTGTTATACAATAACATAAAGTGGAAAAGTAACGCTGGCGTTACACACATAGTTTTGTTTTGAGATTTATATGCAAGCTCATACACACATACACATAACAACACTAACAACACAGAAAACACATTCACACACGCATACATGCATTGACAAAGACGTGTACAGTGCTACAGTCACACACACACACACAATTAAATGCATACTGACACGTGCACGCAACATAAAATCCACTACAGACACAGCGATGCTGGCATGATGAGTGAGACAGACGCGACACGAGGTTGTAGTGTTTACATGCGTATGTATGTATGTATGTATGTATGTATGCATATACTAGTCAGCATCGCAACACATTTATGTACATACATACAAACATTACCTGGTAACTGAGTTTGCTAAGTGAAGTAAACCAAAAACAGCAACAACAAATTATTTATACTAAGGCATATTTAGAAACAACAACAACAAAAAGACACAAATCTCAAGCAAACAATTACATAACCGCAGTTGGCAAAGTACATATGAAAAAATAAACACAAACACAAACACACACACACACACCAACACAACTGCAAAGAATACACTGTGCGAAAATGAAACACTGAAACACTTGGCAGCTCCAGCAGTGCTAAAAACAAAAAGCAAAAAACAAAGTAAAAAAAAAGAAAACTAAATAATAAAGCTATAAGAAATTAAATTAATATGAAAATAACGTATAAAACGAGAATTTAAATTTAACCAAAGGCAAAGCACTTCTTACCTAAGAACTAATGTAAAGTAGGAAGTGGCAATTAATGTGTATATACATGTACACACATATATATATATATATTTATATGTAACTACCACCCGATTTTCGCGCAGTGTAGCCAAAGCTCATTTGATATTTTGGTTCATGAAGCAACGGAAATTCTAAGCAAGATTTTATTTTTAAGAAACATTTTTTTTGTGTCCAAACCCAAAAATATATGAAAAGGAAATCTAAGCAAAACCGAACTAAAAGCAAAAGCAAAAACAAAAAACCATGAGTTGAGACTCAAATATGTGAATGTAATAAATATGTATGTAATTGAGAGTAAATAAAGTATATACAAATAAATATGGAAAAGATTTTGAATCTCATTCTCCCCAGATTGATCATACGCATTACTGAATGCCATGGCATCCTCAACCAGACACAGGAGCCTATCCGAGATAAGCATATCTATTTGCAACTGCCAACAGATCGAATCAAGTCGAACCGAGCACGCACCCGACTTGTATAGTTCCCACAACCTAAAAGTATGCAACGATTTTTTGCAACCGCAACATGGTCAGTAAAAAATTCATGTGTAAAAATGAAAGGCCGTTTCCAGTTTTTTTATTTTTTTTTTTTTTGTTTTTTATAATATAATTTTTTATATTTATTGCTGTAATTTAAAATGGTCTTCAATTAGGGCTAAAACTTACAAAACTACAAATCTGTTAACAACAAACAAATTTCGCGCATAAATTACAAACATACAAACGAGTTGTGAGATGTGGAAGCTCTTTACTTGCCTTCCCTTTTTCACTTCAATCAATTTTCTATATACAAATACTTAAACAAATAAATACATGTACGTGTGTGTGTACGCGTGTGTGTGTGTGTGGGTGAGTGTGAATGCGAATGTGAATGTGAATGTTTATGATCACCTCACAAATGAACAAATTGCTTGGGGTGGGTAAGTGGGTGGTAAGTGGGTAACTGAATGTCTGATGAGGTGCTGTGCGCTATGTAATGTGTGGTGTGCAGCATGTGGCATCTGGTGTGTGGCATATGGACCGGTAAAATCACTCGTGGAGTTGCCAGATTAATAATATCACAAAGTGTTGTTTTCAATATGGTTGCCGCCGATCGAACATTGCATTGCCGCAACAGTTTGAGCAGCACTGCAAATGCAGAGACAAAAGCAAAAGAAATCTCATGGCCGTGCCAGAGCTCGGGCCCTCGGCGGCCGATATGTCGGCAAGTCGATGAAGACCGGCTTATACTCGGGCTCCTCGGGGCGCATGGCGCGCGATTGCGTTGTCATCATGTTCGTGTAATACACGACCTCCTTTGCCGTGGCCGCTGCTACCTCAACCCGGCCATCATCTCTGTCGTCATCGCTGACCGTACTCGATCGCCGGTAGGCACTACGACGGCGCGCCGTGGCAGCATCGTTGCGTAGCCATTTGAAGAGATTCCGCTGCTGCTGCTGCTGCTGCTGCTGCTGCTGGCGTATGGAGGAGGCTTTGCCTCCGTCCAACTGACTGCGATTGTGCTTTGTTTTGTCGCTGCTCTTCTGATTGCTATTCTCATTGTTTTTGTTGTTGCTGTCTAGAAAGGCCGTCTCCTCGTAACGTGGAATGTAGCGCGGCCTGCGCGACTCGCTCTTGGGATCAGCATTCGGCCGAACCTCGGCATCGTGTGGGGTCACATTGAAGCCGAAGAAGCGCGGTGCCTGCACCGAGATGAGCGGCAAAAGGGTTTCGCGGGCATAGCGCTCAGCACGCTGCAATAGTTCGCCCAAGCGAAAGGGCAGCAACTGCACCGTCAGCGGCTCATCGTGGCTTGTCATTGCCGATGCCTTGGGACTCGAGCCAGATATGCGTGAAATGTCGGTCGTTTGCTGTTTGGCTATCGTTGACAAGGCGGATGTGCTATTCGATGCGGCTGGCACCGGTTCGTCGCTGAGCATCATTTCCTTTGCTTTCTTGATACGCGGTGTAGTCGCCTTGAGCACCGGTTCCATGATCTCTTCCGTTGTGCCGAAGTCCTGCAGGTTGCGTCCACGGTTAACGGCCAGACGGCGATCCTTTAGTATTGGCTCGAAGATTTCCGTTGGCTCATCGGCAGACAAACTGCGGCTGGACTCGCCGACATCCTTGTCCAAAGAGTTGCCCTCGAGTATCGGCTGCCAGGGTAACTCATCGGTCTGCTCGAGTGGAAATGTTTGATTCTGGGTCAATTTGAAACTGGTGCCCAGATTGAAGATGTCCTTGCGCTGCTTGACGCTCTCAACGCCATCGGCTGTGGCCACGACGCCAACGCTCGTGCCAGCGGTTTCCTGCACACTGGAGTCGGGCACATCCTCGGTGACTGCAGGCGCGAGAGTCGTGTAGGCGCCATACTCATCCTGATTGTCGAGTTCACAGTCGCCGGGCACTAGCTTCAAGCGCACCGGACTGCCCGAGCTGAGCTTGGTCGATGGCTTGCACAACGAATGGCTGCGGCCAAAGCTATCCGTGAGCACGACCTTGTCGATGTCCCAATGCGGCAGACCCTTCGACAGCCAGCCTGTATATGACTTGTAGTGCAGGCTCAGCGTCGTGGGAAAACCCAGCGCTGGATGCGGCACAATAATCTTCGAGACAATGTCGCCGGCAAAGAACTCCGCATCGTCCTTCCTGCAAATATTGAGAAATGTTAGCTTTGCGTTACTTGCCGTCACTCCACATGTCCACGATGGCACACTTACTCGGATATTGCAAAAGTCTCATTGAGCCCTCCGTCGCCCTCGAGTATGGCCTCCAGTCTGCCGATGGTGCGCAGTGGAAGATCATTGAACGAGTTGAAAATCTGCAGCTGGAACTGATGCGCGCAGAAGGGCTCCTCCTCGCGTGTCACCAAATACAATTGTCCACGCCCGGACGAGCGATCTGCATAGTAGCCCATATTGCCACAGCGTGGCACCCCCTCGGCCAGATCCTCGTCATCCTGCGCGCACGGAAAGCACTTGCCCTTAAGAAAGTCATCATAGTTTTCGCAGGGAAAAGCCGGAAACATGCAACGCGGTGCCACAGAATCAATAAAAAATTTATACGCCCTTCGATGATTGCACAACGAGCGGCCCTCCTCATCCTCAGCTGCTTGTGCCGCTAAGGAAGAATAAAAAGAGCAAGCAGCAAATTGAAAACTCAGTGACATCAGCCAATCGGAGACAACCGCTTACACCAAATAAAATCCGTCACGGCGCCCACAAAGAGATTCGAACAGCCGGTCTGCACGCGCCCCCCATTCGGATAATAGTCCACGTGGCCCATCGGCTGCCACGAGCCCAGACCGCCGAGTATCAGATTCTCGCCGTTCGAGTGTATGACATCGACGAATTTCGCATCGTTATTGTCCAGCCGCACCTTTGGATGCTGCGCCTCAAAGAGTGGTCCCGCCGGATCCAGGCCAGTAATGCGCGACAGACCCGGCAGCTCAGCGCCGGCAAAGCCCGACACATGCGCCCCCAAACTGAAGCCGATGATATGCGTGCGTGTCAGATTCAAACCTTTGTGCTCCTGCAGGTTACGTAGCAGCATGGCCAGCTGCTTGCCCACGAGACGCGTATTCGCCGCGGCGCGCACATAGTTCGGGAAATTCGCGCCAAGTTCCCAATTCACGCAAATCACAATGCAATCCTCCTGCCAAAGAAATCACCAGTTAAGCCTTTCACTCAGCACTCACGCTCATGTCCCACTAAACGAGGGGCAACTCGAGACACCAATCCCAGCCACTCACCACAGCCATCAGCGCCGTCTTGATCTCGTAGATCCAGGCATGGCGACACGCCGATCCGAAACCATGCACGATCACACGCACCGACAGCTCATCGAAGCCCTCCAGCTGATCAATCGTCATGATCGGCCGCTTGTAGATGTTCTGCGGCGCGGCCGCCTGTGTCGGCGCAGCTGTGCTCGTGACTGGTGCATCGGTGGCCGGTGAAGCGCGCTTCGACTTGCTGCGAAACGCCTGCGTCATATTCAAGAACGGCAGCTCCATCAGCGGCCGATCTGAACGATTGCGTGTCGAGTAGAAGTAGAACTTCGTATTGATCTCCTCCGGCGCCGATGGCAACATCTCCAAATAGGCAAACGGTCCCGAATCCTCAAAGCAGCCGAGCTCACCGTAGCAAACGCGTTTGATGGCGCGTCGCGTTCTGAAATGATAGCCAAGTTGGCGGATTAGCCTAAGTTGACAATAGTCCCCCCACCGACATGAACCGCCGCCAACCTCCTGTGCTGCTGGTCGCGTCGCTGCCGCAGTCGCTGGCGTTGCGCATGCGCCACAATAGAGTCCTGCACAGCTTGCGCCAACTCATTGGCATTTGCGTAGCGTGCCTGCAGCGATTGCCGTTCCTGGCCACCATCCTGGCTGCCTGTGGCGTGAACAGACTGCGGAACATCTAAAAGATCAAATCAAATATTAGGAACGACAAAACGAAAATGAAATGAAATTCGCAAATCATTTTCAATCCACACGCACACACACACGCACAGCACACGTAAATAGGCAGAAGAAGTTTTTCTTGTATTGGCCTGTTCTGTCCTGGCACACGCATCCAGCATACAGATCGCGCATTTATGCCAACTTTAGATTTAATTCAACTTTAAAATGTCTTGGACTTTTTTCTGGGCTTAAGTGTAGATGTGTTTTTTTTTGTTTCGAATATTTTTAATTATTTTTACGCTTCCACATAACGCAAACCGCACAACTCATAACGCATAACGCATGACGTCAGTCGTAAGACGTAAGACGTAAGACGTAAGGCGCCAAGCGTAACGAAAGTTGACGATGATGGGCACACGCGCATTCCGTGATAACTCATCGGGGCGTTTTAATGGGTTTTTCTATTTGGTCTTCTACGCATTGTTGTTTATGTTGTTGTTTTTGTTTTGTGTGTTTTTCTTTTTGTTGTGGTTTGGCTGTATGAGTTTTTTTTTTTTTTTGAATGTAATAATTTTGTGTTTCTATTTTGCCATCTTATTTAATTTTTTGCCTTTTGTTTTTTGTTTTACAAGTAATAAAAATAATAACTTGATAGCTTCCTCATTTTAATGAAGTCTTTGGACTTGGCTGTCGTTGTCGTTATTGTCGTTGACAAAAATCTAGCGAGAATTTTCCGCAATTTATTTTAATAAAACAGAAAAAAATTAAATGTAATTAAGCAATTACGAAAACCTTAGCGTATTGTATTTAACGACTACGACGCGCTTAGTGACCCAGAATTGCCTTGGCGCATAAAGAATTTTGTAGAGAAATCAGCATGACTGAATTTTAAAACGCAAAATAAAAAACTAATAATAATAATAAAAAAGCAACTTAAACCCACGATTAGACTCTGTATGGCCAACAAATGCAAAGTGCAAATTCGAATTGGTTTGCCTGTGTCTGCAACAGTTAGACAAATATGGACTTTGCTATACATTCACATCGAAGTAAGGAAACAATGAAAGTCTTTAGAAGCAAAGCCGACACAAAGCCATAATTAGCAAACCATCAACAAGCAAATAATAATGATTCATCCAGATGATGGCAGCATTCTTGGGCTGCCTACCGATTCGATGACCAAACCAGCCGCAATCTGCAAACGTTAACATTTGGCAATTGGCCTGCTACTCTGCTCTAATGCGAACTCCAGGAAAACAAAGTGTAAAGGTCTAAAGTCTAAATAATGTACAGCAAGCGCCATATGCTGCCCTTAGAGTAGGAACTGGATGCCACAGCGACATTGCCCCTGCCTAACCTTGTGTACACAAGAAGACAAAAAGCCTTCCAATGCCGGGTCACCATGTGGCCAGTCGCCAACGACTCATTGTCATGCCGTAATAGCCAGGTGTAATTTTCATTAAGAAATTCGTTTCAAACTGATTTTACATGTTTCGATTTTCCACTTTATTGTGTAACTTCACACTTTATTTCTTTTTTATTTTTTCTTTTTTTTTTTTTGTATGCATTATTTTCCCAACGTTATGAGTTTCGGTGTGTAATACATAATATAAACGTTTTCGTATGCCTAACAATTATTAATTAGTTTATTTTCTACTTAAATGCGTTAAACCGAAAATGTTTTGAAAATTCAACAAAACGATAAAAGAAAACATAAACTGAATACAAAAATTTCCAAATAATAATTATGAAAATTAGTCATCGATTTGTCACTGCAGTTAAGTTGTCTCTTATCATTGTTATTGTTGTTGTTGTTGTTTTTGTTGTTTTTGTTGTAATTGTTATTGGAGTTTTTTCTTTTTCGGTTTCTGTTTTTTTGTTTCTCCATCTCTTTCGCACACACACACATACACGGCACACATGAGTTGTAACGACACGCGCGGCAAATCCAGACACCAAATCGAAAACCGCTAATTAACGACTTGCATCTGAGCATCTGAGCACACTAACTAAAATTTAAATTAACAAATAACCGAAATAAAAAAAAACACAAAAAAAAAAGAAATAAAAAAAAATCAAATAAAATACAAAACAAAAAAAAAAAAGAAATACAAGAAACCAAATTTGACTAAGCAATTTTTCTTCGTGAATACAGTACAACAAAAAGCGATTACGGTAATGTGACAAACGAATAATTAACACATATTACGAGTGCATGTCCATGTCCATGAACACGCGCATGTGTGTGTGTCTGTGTCTAAGTGTCTCTCTGTGTGTGTGTGTATGTGTATTACAGTTTAGTTTATTTTTTGTGAATTTAATTTTCGTGTTTTTCCTTCCTCTTTTACGTCTTTTACACTTCGTCAAATTTTTTCTGGTTTTTTTTTTCTGTTTTGTGTGTGTGAGCGTGTGAGTGTGTGCATGTGTGTGTCAGTGTCGTTTTATTGGGCATTCACAGTCAGTCGCATGTGAATTCGACTGCCCACGGAGGCAGTTGCTGCCGCTACTGTGCTGCTGATGCTACCGTGTTTGTCATTGTTGTTGTCATTGTTGTTGTCATTGTTGTTGTCATTGTTGTTGCCGTTAGACAATCGTCGTCTACGGGTATCTAAATAAGTCAAATAGACGTTTGCCAAGACAACAGAGTGTCGAGTTTTTAATGCAACATACGTACAGACGTAATGTAATTATTGCGTAGGCGGCGAAGCAGAATGAAAGGAATTGTAATCACATACAAATATTTGTCGCATCTACGCGTATGTGTGTATGTTTGTATAGATGTGTACATATGTTAACTAATAATGACAACAACAACTGAAACTTATGCAATTGAAAGCATTTGAGTTAAGCACACTTTGTGTTTGTGTCATGTCTGTTCCATGCAAAGCATTACGTAAAGACGCATGTGCATTAAGATGTGGCGAATACGTTTAATTACTTTTTACATAAGTCAGCGACACACCACCAACTGCCACCCACTGCCACATACGAGATTGCGGACTCAAAGCTACACATTCACAAGCCAACAAAGCAACACTTCATTGAAAAAGGGTTGCGCAAATTCAACTCCCGCCATGCAACATTCACAATGCATCAAGCATCATACATCATGCCAATGGAAACCAGATCCACCTGAAGTCGAGAACAACTCTTTGCGAATTGCGCAAATACACAACTAATTTACTGAGTAAACTCGTTTACAGCTTTTGCTCCTAGCCTAGCCTCTATTCTATTAATTTTGCTTGAAAATCAAAACTAAGTGCAAAAAACATGAATTAAACAAAATTATTGTAAATGAAATGAAATTGAAGTAAATGATATATTAATATAAAAGAAAATGAAATAATTACTTACCGTGTAAGATGCACAGCGAAAACAGCACGAATGCGAATAGACAAAGTGTTCGCATTTGGATTCAGTTTCTCAAAAACACTTCAAACAAAAATGACAACAATAAAATATTCGCGGTGCACTGCACTACTACAAAGAGTAATTGTATTTTTAAGATCAACACTTCAGAAAAACACAAAAAAAAATAACAAAAAAAAAAAAAACTAAAAACAAAAAGCTATACAATAATTTTCAGTTTCTTTGCTATGAAATTATTTAAACAAATTAATTTCAAAGAAACCCAAACACAAAAATCAACACTAAATTTCTTGCAAAAAATACGTACATATCTACATATGCATATAAGTATATATATGTATATTGTATTTATATACACATGTATGTGTATATTATTATATTTGTTGTTTTTTTGGCAAAGCGAGCGTCTTTATTCATTTAATAAATATTTCGTTTGTTGTAGCGATTTTCTGCTAATATTGTTGTTGTTATTGTTATTGGTTAACATACACGGCAAGTTGATGTGAAATGTTAAACAAATTCACTTTCACTTGGTTCGCTTAGCGAACGTTCGCATGAATGAACGAATGAATGATTTGTCTCACTGTCTCACTGTCTCAGTGTCACACCGCCTCAGTGTCTCACTGTCTCAATGTCACAGCTAACAATAATGTACGATGTACGAGTGTGAAGTTGCGATTGTTATTGTAATTGTTGCTGACTGGTGCTTTCTGCAGACGACTCTGCTTGGTCCCGGGCATGAGGAATTCCTGCATAGACACAATTAATCGCGCCGAGATTGCGTTTGCATCTCAATCACATAAATGCAAAGTCAAACTCGATTCTGATCTTGAAAATTGATATTGATCTTGCTGGCTTTGATCTTGATCGCCGTCGCCAGAGCCAATGCCGATGCTGAACCCGATGCCAATGTCAGTCTGCTGCTACACAGAGCCCTCTGTGACAATTGTGGGATTGTCCGTCTGTCTAGTCTGCGAACCGAATGCCAAAGCTGCGACTAAATGCTCAGCACAGCCACAGTTGAGCTGATAAGCTATCAGATGTGGCACTGCGTCGGCGTTTCCCTCTCTCTTTCTGTCTCTCTGTTACGCTTCACGCCAACACTGACACCGTCTCCAAAAACCAAATGCCGTCTGGCTTTTCTAATGTCTTTGGCTTTGGCTATGGTTTTAGTTTTGGCTTTGGTTTCGATTGTGATTTTGTTTTGTTTTGTTTTTAGCGATTTTTTTTGCTTATGTCTTTTTGCTTTTTTGCTTTTAGTTGGCACTTCCACTTTTGGCTTTCACTTGAGCTTGGCTGGCTCATTCATTCATAAGTCAAAGATTTTGATGATGTTGTTTGCCGCTTGTTGTTAGTATTATTGCTGCTGTTGTTGTGTTTGCTGCTGCTATTAGCGTTTTGTGGTATGCTGCATAAGACTGCCTACACAGTTTCCTCGCTTCGCAGAGTTTTCCCATGGATTTTCTTCGCCACTGGGCCACAAGTTGCTCCAAATTCGCGTCGCTGCCGTTTGATTGACGTGCGGCGGTGTTGTTGCGTTGTTAGACTGATTGATTGATTGATTGATTGCTTGCTGGCTTGCTGGCTTGCCTGCCTATTTGAACATTAACCGCTTGGCTTGTTCGCTTTGTTATAACTGTTGTGCTTTTTGTTGATGTTGTTGTTGTTGTTGTTGTTGGCTAATATTATTACTTGATTTGTCGTCTGCAAAAAAAGAAATAAGCAAAGGAAAATTTATTATTATCTTTTCCTTTCTTTGTTTTGGTTTTATTATCAAACATTTAAAAAAAAACTATTTTAGTTAATTGAATTAAAAATCAATGCGCATAAGCTTGTCTGCAAGCTAATCACGATTATGCATGCATTTTCACGCACGAACACATGAGACTCCGAAATTGGTGCGGACGCATTCGCAAAAGTTCACTTCGCAGCAGTTCACTCGCCTAAGCGACTTCGGATTCGGCTTCAGCTTCGGCTGCGGCTACGGCTGTTGCTGCTGCTGATGACTGCTGGCTGATGAGTGGTGACTGGCGACTTGTGGCTGACGTCGCTGACGGCGACCAAACACACCATCCAACTGTCCCCAGGCAGTAGTGGCTGCCTCCATTTGTGTAGCATTTATGCGATCGTGCACTGACTCGCACTCATTCATTCATTTATCTTTGAATTTGTTTGCATTTCACTTCGACGCCGGAAATGAATCGTTTGGCATGTTTTGACGCTTGCACCGAAAGTTGCATCGCCAATGTCGTCACTTCTGGCTGTGACTGTCGTCTGCGTCCGTCTATTACACAATAAGTGTGTCAGGCAGATTCAACGACATGTCACGTCACGTCACGATACGACACTCGCTTCGACGACACGAATGCGCCTCAACAACCGCAATGCGCCTAGTTTCGCCGCTTTGGGTTTCTGGGTTGCGATCGCAGAACCTTTTGCATGACTCGCCATATGCTTTGGCATTTACGTTTACATATGGTATACGCAGCTCTGTGCACTTACATTTGAAATATAGGTAGACGGCAACCGACAACTGACAGCAGACAACCGACAGCCGACCACCGACAATGAAAATTTCACTTAGGGCACATTGCAGTGGGCACCTCACTCGGCAATGGGTGTGCGCATTCGAACACTCAGGTGCATGAGCGCACAAGCACACCTGAGTGTTGCGCCGGCTGAGGCTGCAGCGGAACGCAAACAAAACGAAAATGCAGCTGCCTAACATATATGAGATGAGAAAATAGCCGACCACAGTTAAATACATTTGAGAGCAGAAAGAACTGGCCTCGAGTACCGGAAAGGCAGGATTCTGACATTCGCCCCATGTCTATTAATAATTGCAAAGAAACTTAACGAATTGTGACCTAATAAGCCAAAATATATTGAAAAAATGCAGCATTCACTGTCTGACCTTATCGAAACTCATACCCCAGACCAGTTCTGCATTCTGATCGCTCCAACTTCTCTTACTCCCAGCGTACCCCTCAGATTCCTGAATAAAACCTGTAAATAATTACTTGCAGTTTATGCTGAAACCTAAGAATAGTTAACTGCTTATATACCCATTAACTGTTCTTGAGGGATTTCAAAAGTATTTACTTCAATTGGCCATGCATGGTTCTTGACGTGCAGATTAATGCGTGCATTTCCGGTACAGCCTAACGCTAATCTATGCTTTCTTTCTCTATCTTGGACTCTTGCGCACTTGCAGTCGCACTTACACAAGCTAACAAAGCAGACGAGAGAAGGCGAAAATTTAACATCTCTGTTGACAGACAGCAAACAGTAAAAGAAATGTGAAATGCGCACAAAAAGTGTTGATAAGCCGACGACAAAGAAGCCAACACACAAAAAAATGTTTGAAAAAATATCTGCAACTTGAAATATGTCGAGTATGTTCATATACATACATACAAATATGTAAAAGCTCTTAAAAAACAATAAAACAAAAAAATAGAAACTGTACCATCAAGTACAGTAGAGACACTGGACTTTGTTTTAATAATGATAACAAAAATAATACAAATAATTGTGTGGAGACTTTGTAGTTCTTTTTTCTTTTTGTTTCTAAGAAAGAAATGTCTTGCGTTAAAAGTGAGCAGAGCTAAGCAAAGTATCCATGAGCACCAGCCAAGCTGACGGAGAGGCAGAAAGGTGAAAAGTCGGACAGACGGAAAAGCAAACTGACGGAAAGGTGCTGAGGCGGTGAGGCAGAGAGGCCAAGAGGCAGTGAGGCCAACTGCCATTTAGCTTGGCAACTTGACATTTGGGTCAAAAGCAAAGATCGCCATGGGTAGCGGCGAGAATGAAAACAACAAAGCAGAGAATTTCGCTTAAAGTATTAATGCTCGTAATTGTTGTTGTTGTTGTTGTTGTTGTTGTTGTTGTTGATGATGTTGCTTCTATTGTTGCTGTAATGACTATTATAATCATTTAGCTGATTTCTAGAGAAATTTGCACTTTAAGCACGAATAGGCAAAAGGAAAATAAAATATAAAGCACTAAGCAGCGCATAGCTAAGCCTGACTTGCATAAAACGAAATGAAATAAAATAAATAAATGAAGCAAAGAAAGAACACTTGGCTCAAGAAGTGACCACCAATGGCCGAAGCCGAAAACGACACAACTTAATGAATGGCCAAATTATTTACGCTATGCATAAAATTCTCTGCTGCTGTTCGGACGGCGCTTTCTTTAGCATAATTCAACTCCGCTCACATACCATACGACACCGACAAAATAACAACAACAACAACAACAAACAACAAGTCATCCACAGTGAGACCATGTGCTGCGCAACTGACTCGCTTAAGTCACCATGATTGCAGGCACGTTGAATTTGTTTTAAGTTATTATAAAACCCAAAAGAAAAAAAAACTTCAATTAATTAAAAAAAATCAAATAAAAGTACAGACACAAAGAAATTACTTAAATGTAACACAAATTGTTAATGCGGGGTCGCCAACACTTCGCTGAGTAATTCACTTTTTGTTTACATGCACACATGCACACATGCAAACACGTGTAAAGTAGAAACTTTGTAAATTAAAACCGATGACAACATAAGAAATGAATTCATTTTCACAAATCTGTGATATTTTTTTTTTTTTTTTTGTGTTTTATTTAGCAGCTTAAATAAACAAAAATTATGAAACCATTTGCAGATACACGCTCGTGCCTACGAATGTATCTAAACACTTTGCAGCAATTTCGCTTTTCAAATTCGCACTTTTGCTTTTGTTATCATTTCTTTAGTTGTTGGACCTTTTTTCTCGGTATTTACTTCTGTTTTTTTCTTGTTTTGATTTTGTTTTGTTTCTTTTGTTGGTGATATTTATTTTTGTAGTTTTGACATTTCTACGCTTGGAAAGTGAAAATTAATGATCTGAAGCTGTCAGCGTTGGTAGCAGTCAAACAATTCAAAGAAAAGCTAAAAGTAAAAAACACAAAACCGAAACCGGCAAAGATTCTTTGACTGTGACCGGTGGCTAATTTAATGTCTTGATGCGCACAAAAAACACGCGAACAGATTGTACAACAATGGTAACAATAACAACAACTACAAGAATAATGAGAAGAAGAAGAACACTAATAAGTAGATAATTGCTTTGCCTTTTCGCTACTTTTTGGTCTGCTACGCTCGACACAAAATGCATTAACCCAATTAAAAATGTACTCTCACCTAAACAACGCAGCCGCAGCCGCAGTCATTTCTGATCTGATGTGATCTGGTCTGCTCTGCTCGGATCTAATCTGCTTGCTCACTCATTAGCGACAAAAAGAAGCAAACACGAGCGGAAACGTCTCACAGACAGAAATATAGAAAGGCCATAGAGAGAAAAAACGAACACAATGCCGATTAACGCGCTTAACGAAGCGGCAAGTGTGAAAATGGCCAAAGGTGGCAATGCGCGCACAATGACAAAAGCAAACAAGCGCAGATTCAATGGCACAAGTGAAAATCCATGCCAAAGAAAATGAGACGAGTGCGCTCAGCTTAGAAAACGTTTCGAAGGAACTGCATTTTCCATTGAAAACATTTGTGCCATTCTCATTAGACTCGTTGGCTCGCTGCTGCAATTGTTGCTATTATTTGCTATGGCTGTTGTTGCTGTGTACCAACAGTGTTGTTGTTGTTGTTGTTGTTTTTGAAAACGCACCTTTGCCAACATTATAAACGCACATTTGCCAATAACAAATTCTCTCACAAAACACATTTCAAAATGGTTAACGTAATAAAAATTTCATTTTTAGCAACTTGCAAATATATTTAAACGAAAAAAATAATAAATATAAAAAAAAAAAAAACAAAAATTTATTTGCTAACAGACAACTCGTTTGATTTATTTGCTATATGCAATATTTACTATGCCAAGCGCGTCGTGCTACAAAACAAAAATAAAGCCAAAAAAACAAATGAAAAAAAATTAATGAAAATAAAAATTGGGAAAAAATGTTCGTGCGTGCAATGCACAAAACGAAAGACTTAAGCAACGAACTTGCCCATAACAAACTTCCTCAAATAATTTGCCATTTGTTTTACTTATGCACGCTGCTGGTATTAATATTTGTTTTTTTTATTTCTTTTTTTCTTCTACGTTTTTTCTTTTTTAGATTTTTATAAATAATTTCCTGCATATTTACCCAGTTTTTTTGTTTATAATATTATAAACCCAAAGAATCCATAAAAACTATGAAAGAAATTAATTCAAACAAAAACATAAGAAAAAATGCGGTAAATGCTTAACTGTTATTCGCGCATTAAACTTCCGTTGTATTTTGTGATATTATTTTTTATTGAAAATTATATATATTAAAAAATAATATAAGCAACAGCAACCAGCGCGAGTTGCAATACATTTTATGTTTTATAACAATTCAAAAACCAAAGCAAGCAACAGCAACAAGATCCGAAAACCATTTCGACAATTACACTCAAAAGTATACAATTTGAATCTTCATGAGTGTTCAGGTTACCATTGCGTATAGTTTCTGTTGGTGTTGTTTCGTAAACGAGCGAAAGTAGAACGCAAGAGCAAAATATCTACAGTACGATTTAGTAAGTACGCACAATAACAAAAACTTACGAAAATAATAAATAAATAATCGTAACAACAATTAATTACTAACATTTTGCCTTCAGTTCATTATCTTCTGCTGTTGTTTCTTTTCATTTTCATTTTTATTTTTATTTCTGATTTAATTTTTTCTTTTTCAGGTTTTGTTTTAATTATTTTCAGGTCAAACTGAAGTAAAAGTAGCACAGCAACATTAAGTACAATAAAGTGCTGCACTAACTACCAACGCCAGTCACAGCAGCAGCAATGAGAGCAACAATGTGAGCAATAGCCACAGCAGCAGCCAACGACAAGAGCAGCCACAATTTACAAAATGCCAATCGAATTCTGATGCCAAAAAAACAGCAAAGCAAAACGAAAGACAAAATTTATTCCCAGAAAACTGAAACTTGCAACTGTACGAACCGCCACAAAAAGAATGAGTTGCGCGGCAGGCTGCCAAGTTTTTCTTATTTTTTTTTTTTGTTTTATTTTTGTTTTTATGAAATTGGGCCACAGCAACAACAACAACAATAATAATAATGGCAATGCTGCAACTTCTATGCTGCCATAACAGCGAGCACGACAGCAACAATGCTGACGATACCGTTTGTACATTGCAACAAAAACAGACACCACCGACAACAACAACAACAACAACAACAGCAACAACAAAACTCAGAAAAACAAAAACAGGAAAATCAAAGACGAAATAAGCGCAGGCGCATTTTCATTTGCCATTTTATATTTGCGGAAATTGTTATTAAACTAACAACAGAAGCAACAGCAGCAGCGGCAACGGCAACAGCAGCAGCAGCACAAACAACAACAACGACAAACATAAAACGCATTTCTATATTATTACATCACAGCAATCGCAACGTGGCCACTTGCTTAGCGCATATCCGGTAAAAGTTTCAGTTAAAATGCGGCTGGTTTTTTTTTTTTTGTTTTTTTTTTTGTTTTGCTGCTGTGTTTGTTTGTATGTTTGTTAAGTGCAACAACAGCGTTTTGCTGTTGATATTGCTGTTAGTTAATATTTGGTTGATTTGGGCAACACCCAACGTGCAAAACCTGCCGCACACAAGTTTTGCGCATTTCAATGCAGCAGGCACCAAATGGCCAAGTGCAGCTACCAAACCTGCCCTGCAGTCACAGCAACAGCAGCAGCAGCAGCAAGACCAAATGGTGGCTGCCGGCAGCCGTTTCAATGGCGCGCGATCAGCCTAGAACATCTTAAGGACAACTCAGTGCGCTTTCACTTGCACAGACACGAGTGCGAGTCAAGTCAAGGCGGTTCCGCAGCACCGCGCCGCCATTCTAAGCCAGCAAAAGCGAGTGGACACTGACCTCATGCGAGAACAGATGCAAATGCAAGGCCTCACCTTCAACTGACATATGTACAGTGAAGCCAGTGAAGCCAGGTGGGATTGTACAAGTGGAGACTGTGGCAAACTGTTAAAACTTGTAAACTTGTTTAGACTGTCTGCCTGCACCGACTATGCAAAACTTAGGCAAGTGTTACTGTGACAGTCTGCTGGCTTTTTGTTTTGAGTCTTTTCAATTGCTTAAACTAGAAAAATTGCTAACTTAAATTGAACAAATTTTGTGGTAAGTGATTCAGCATTGAATTTTGATTATGTGTTAGCGCTAAATGCTTCTTGTTGTTATTGGCATTGTTGCCATTATGAATTGCTGTTTTTGTTTTTGTTTTTGCTATTTGCTGCTGGTGCTGCTGCTGCTTGCGTTATTGTTAAGACTGTAAACATTGTGACTAGGTATAAAAATTAAATTTGTGTCAATGCCAGCATGATTATACATAAAGATATGTACTACGAGTATATACATATGTATGGCTGTGTGTATGTATGTACATATGTATACATTTTTTTCAGTTGCATTTGAGCCTCTTCAACAGCAGGCAAAAAAGTGACTGTGCATACAAAACTCGTTTACAAATTATTAAACCAATCCAAAACAAAAAAAAATTAATTAAAGATAAATACGTTTTGCTGCTCATTGCCTTGCTTTTTGTTTTTCTTTTTGTTTACTAATATGTATTTATTTAATTTTTTGTTTGCTGTCGTTTTACTTAAATGGCAGCTTAAGATACTTCCAATCAAAAGACTTAGGCAACAAACAGCAATGCACAAGCAACATAAATATTAATTACTTCTTTTTTAAATTAAAAATGCATTACAATGCAGACACAACGGCCAAAGCCAAGCCAGTTAACTGCAAAATGGCATATACAATAGCAGCAGCAACAACAACGTAATAATAATAAAAAAAAATAATACACACACACACAAACTAAATGGCGACACAACGCAGGCATTTATGCCTTGATGCTTATGACATGGCTAAAAAATAAAAGAGTTTACACAAGTATGCGACTGTGCACTCACAATGGCAAACAAATTAGACATAAACAAAAAATCAAAAGCAATACTAAAAAATCATTAACTCCAAGTAATGGTTAGTGACAAGTGGTAAGTGACCAACTGCCAGCGGCCAGCGCAATGTTACTCGCAATGACAGACAAAGGCATATACTATGCACAGCACAAGGCTGCACAGGCGATTCGTGGATGTGTGCTGCTGCTTATTTCAATGGTCCAATAGACCAAAAGAACAACCAAACAACACCTTGACCGACAGCTACGCACAACAAGTTTGGGCACAATGCAGCAGCAATGGATTCGATTTGCTGACACTACATTCGCTGCAGCATTTGAAATAATTGCTGGGTACGCAGCCAGTGGCCGGAGCCGGTGTGTAAACTAGTTTGTTCTTGAGCCATGACTTCAGCAGATGGCGACTGAGCTGCGCCTGCTGGCGTCTTGGCAGCTGGTGGAGCAGACATTGCAGCTGCCCACACTGACGCAGCTCCCCAACAGCTCTCCGCTAATTAAAGGTGATTAATGACTGCCTAATTTTACGCTTGACTTATTCCATAATGCCAATTAACATTGCTTGGTGGCAAAGGCCTAGCTGAGACAGAGTTTGAGCATCATCATGCTGCTGAATATTGCATCATTTTAGATTTTTTAAAAGTAAATAAATGCAAGCCAGAATGCGATTGGCTAGAACAAAGAAGAACCTTAAGAAAACCCATTAACAAGTAAGAAAAAAATAAAAAATTAAAAGTGGCGAAGAATTCAGGACAGTAGTGGGCACAATGGACATCTTGTCACCTTTTGTGTAATATTCAAATAATTTCTAAACATGTTATATTTCACATACCAAGATCTTGTATCTAGCCTAAACCGAGAAACTGTTACTTCACACTATGGAACCTGCCAGGCACATCGCTAAGCCAATTTTAGAGTGTTTTTTGTCAAAGAGGAAAACTACGTAATCCGCAAATAGCCTCAAACATAAGTCGGTGACCAGCACTGATTATTGCCAAGAAACAAACAATATCAGGCTGCTTTTAAAACCTAAACGTAGACAGCATGTAAAACGTTTCTTCTCCTAAGTCAAATTCGTGTACACAGTCAACTATCGAGTGGCAGATGTATATGTGCTATAACGAATGCGCAGCGATTAATCATGCTGTAAAGTCTGGCAATGTAGTACATATGTACATATGTGTATGTGTACGAGTATTCGGTTGAGAGGTAAAACATATTCAGTTGTAGACTAGCAAAAACTTCAGCGCGTAGCATGGAAAACGTAAACTTGTTGAAGATTGGGCTGCTTAGCAGAAACAACAAACATTAAAGGCCAAAAAGTTAAACAGCTTGCTTAGACACAGCCAAAGCAACAACAGCAGCCAAAAAACTTAACAAGCAGCAAACAGAAGCCGATGCGTGTTTTAATTGATTAATCATCAAACAAACAAAAAAAAAACGACTGCAACTTCAAAAACAACAACATAGCAATAGACTACGATAAACTGAATAACAAAAGAGGCACACAACTTGAAGAAGGTTTTTATTGTTGTAAAACTTACCTTCAATATGCTGGCGACGTTTTTTTTTATTTTTGTTGTTTTTGTTGCTGCTACTTTTATTTACTTGAGTTTTGTGTTTTGTTTTGGACTCTGTGCCTCTTTTTTAACTTTGACAAAAATGTTGTAATTGGGTTAGTTTAACGTTAAACGGCAACACGTACCGCACTCTCTCTCGCGCGCGCTTTCGCGCTCACTGCGCTCTTTCGATCTAACGCTCTTTTCCAGGCTTCCACTCTTTGCTTTTAATTTATTTACTTTAAACAAATTTATTACTTATTTTGGTTTTTGTGTTTAGGTTTTATTTGCAAGGTTGTGCCTACTTAAGTTTTTTGTTTGAATACTTTTGTTTTTGCAAAATACAATATTTGAAATATTGTCCTCGCCACAAAAGCAAAAATTGATTAACGCTTGCACACGCTTTAGCGATGTTTTATTTATTTACTTATTTTTTGTTTGACTTTTTTCTTTCAATTTAGTTTTGCTCGCTTGGCGCTTCAACAGTTTCACTACATGTATAAAAAAACGCGTGAAAGTTGCGCTTAAAAAAACACACACAAAAACACCAAACTTAAAAAAGCAAAACAAACAAAAAATAATCAAGCGTTTCTTTAAGTTTTTTACAACAGCATCTGCAACTTGTAATAATTATATGCACAAACAGTTTTGCATGCACTACAGCGGCCTTCTGTGTTTATGCGCGGCAGCGTCAGTTACGAAAATCAACCAAATAAAAATAAAAATAAAAAAAAAAATAAAAAAAAAAACACATGAAAATGGTTACGCACGAAACCTTTCTGTTAAGCTTTTATTTGTTGATAATTTTTATTTTCTTTCTTAATAAAAAAATAATAAAACACGTATTATTTATTCACCTGTTGTTAACGTTGTAGTGTTTCTATATTTTGCAAACGTGCATTAAGCGGTGTCGCTTTTTACAGTTAGACGCATATTGAATGCACAATTCACCACTAACAAAACAAACAACGTCCACTTGCCGCAAAAGCCGAAGACAAACTGAAGAAAAACTACACATGATGATCACGTTGTAAAGTTTATTTTTTGGCGACGCTCGCTTGCAACAACAAAAACCACAGCACAACGCAAAGCAGCAACAAAAAACTCCATCGTCTAGTACGAGCGCCATCATGAGAGCACAGCCGTCTTGAGAGAGCCACTTAGAGAGATTGCATAGACTTTATGTATGCAAAAACAATATGCATTTCTTTTTGTTGGTTGATGTGGTTGATATGGTTGATATTGCTCGTTGTTTGTAAATGTTGTTGTTGGTTTGTGTTTGTAAGCTCAATTGTAGCTGGGTTTGTGCTTATTGGCTTTTGTTTGGTAGAAAATTAAAAGAAGTGTCACAATTTGATTATTATTGCACTTTAGAGGTTGCGCTTGCAAATTCTGAGAATTATTAATTTCGCTTTACAGCTGTATATATATTTATGTTTGTATGTATATCAATATATATTTATGGTGTGAAACACTATCAGTTATAATCTAGATATTTAGCTTCAATGCAAATGTTTCAACTATATTTGCCTCCAGGTTTTGTCCGCAAAATGAAGTTTTAGCTACCCTACATGCATGATTTCAAGTATTTTATTTTTTGCCAACTGCCAGAAGAATAAGCTGAACCATACTCCCTACTGCATGAAAACCGTCGTTTGTCCGTTGGCCGTTTCTGCTTGGCTTACTTCAGATACAGTAAATACATCCATATGTATGCAAACAGACAAACGTTCGTGTGTAGCGATTTCTGACGGTTCTGTTCTGCTTGTTTAACTCCAAATTATCGGCTGCGTCTGCCGCAAGTGCCGCTGCCCGAAAACGCGCAATAAGAAGATACTCGGATCTAAAATATTGTTTTATTTAATTGCTTCCTTTTCTTTTTTGTCTTTTATATTCAACATCTTCTTTTTATGATTCTTATGTACATACATATGTATGTACATAAGTTTTTGTATTTATTTTTTCACGTGCCACTACTCGCGTCTGGGCATAGCCTACTAAAACCAGCTACGGACAGAGGCGTGCTTTTCCTCCCTATAAGTTAACAAGATTAACGGTTCTGAGCACTTTCTTGACAATGTTCTTCACTTTAACGACAAGATTTGCTTCGGTTGTTGTTCTTATTATTGTTGCTACGCTTGACTTCATTGCATTCTAAATGAGACAATCGGCAATTGGGTCAAGACACGCATTTCATGCTTTCGACGAAACAACAGACGGCAGCCTAGCCACGGCATGCAGCTCACGTGCTTTGCAGCATTTTCAAATTGAAACGGCAAATGCTTTATTTATGTATGTATGTATACATGAAGAAACATAGATAATGGATAATCCCATGGTTACGCAGCCAATTTACTAATTTTCTGCGAACCCAAAGTGATGGTGAAATGTATTTGAAATAATAATATCGTGTTGACATTTTAAGAGGCAGTCAGTATATACGTGTAAGAAATTGCATATATGTACATACATACCTCCATAAGTACCTACAAATATAGATCAAATAAAGAACGTGACTGACTGTCTTCTAATGACGATAAAAGCTAGAATTCAGGACTTAACAAACCAAAACTTGTTCTAATTGTATTTTTTTTAAAAAGGCAAGAAAGCCGCTTTGAACAGATTGAACTGTGACTAAATAGGTTATCAAATAATGAAACAAACTGCCAGACTGCAGTCATAAAAAAGAAACGAAAATGACCAGATTACTGAGACTTAGAAGAAAACACCACTAGAACCACATTGAAATAGAGACTGCTAAGGGAAAATGATGACTTCGTAGTTAAAAGCAAAGCTCTAAAAGGACTTTGCTGCCGATTTACACAAAAGCGTTCAAATTTGATGTGGGGAGCATTACGCAATACATTCCTCTTCTTACACCACTTTCTCTAGCATCCGCTGTGGAAGTATGCAACTTTTACTCCAGAACATAATGACAATTGCGATTGTTTAATTAATAAGTGTTTTATTTGTAGGTGTATATAAATTTTATAAATTATTTATCGTTCTCGTTTCCATTTTGTTTAACACTGCTGCTGCGACCCCCTCAAGTGCAGTTTACACTTGATGTGTTTTTAGTATTTTTATTTTTTTTACAACACACTGCAAATTTACAGTTCATTAATTAAATACCAACGATAAAGTACAAAAATACATGATTTCTAGTGCACTTCACTTCACTTGATGGCGGCTTTGGCCGCACTTCCTGGCTATTTAGTTTTATATACTTGTATGCATCGTGTATTTCTAAGCATTAGGCATAAAATTTCGTGACATTTTGACTTGCTTAACAGTCGAATTTACAATCAATCGCAACATTACTGCAGAACTAAAAATTTCGGTTTTAATTAAATATAAAATATACATATAAAAATCATAAAATTTACAATTAAAAAAAAAAGAAAAACTAAACAAAAAATATTCTTCGTTTAAAATTATGAAATAGGCAACAATTATTACAATTAGCTCAGAACGCAATTTCAGCTGCTTTTTTATTGTTGTTGTTTTTTTTGTTTAACTTTTATATGAGTGTTTGCAGTTTGATGGTTTGTCTAAGCAGGATCAACTCTTTAGCCCTCCTGGCCAAAGTCCTCTGTGAATTTGCGTAATTTAATTAAGTCATCCTCGTTGACGGTTGGTTTCGTGCGTGACAACGACTTAAGCATATCGCGCTATGAATGAAAAAGGAAAGAGAAACATGAACATAAAAATAATTAAGTTGTGACCGGCTGTTACAGCATACCATGGTAACTGGTGGTTCGTGCAATTTGTCACCGGGCACATCCATCCAAGACATTTCTATGGCGCCCTCGTCGCCAGGTGAGCAAGCTGTCAACAGGTCGTCAACCACCTCATCCTTATTCACCGGTGAGGGACCTGAAACTTTCTGTAAACATATTGCAACTATTACCAAACGAAACTACAAAACAGAAACAAAAAGCGAAAGTAAACCTTAAAATGCGTCGCAGTTTGGACTTTGCGGACAGGCTCCATCAAGGCATCACGCACCACAATCGATATATCTGCGCCAGAGTAGCTGTAAGTATTGTATTCTACATAAAGGATATACTTAAGGTATCGGAAACTGTGACTCACCCCTCGGTCTTGCTTGCCAGCTCCCTTAGATCCTCCTCGGTTAGGACGTGCGTCGTGTTGCCCAAATGTATCTTGAACATGATAAGGCGCGCATGCTGCTCCGGCAACGGGATGTAGATACGCTTCTCGAACCGTCGCCGTATAGCCGAATCTAGTACCCACGGTATATTCGTAGCGCCCAGCACTAGTATACCATCGGTGTCATTTCCAACGCCCTGCATTTGCACTAGGAATTCGGTCTTAATGCGACGCACACTGTCATTTTCATTGTCCGAACGTGCCGAACACATGGAATCGATCTCGTCGATGAATATAATCGACGGCTTGTGCTGGCGTGCCAATTCGAAGAGATTTTTTACTAGTTTCTCCGATTCGCCCAACCATTTGGACATCAAATCCGAACTCGATACCGAAAAGAATGTCGAATTGTTAGCTTCAGTTGCAACTGCCTTTGCCAGATATGATTTGCCCGTACCGGGTGGACCGAATAGCAATATGCCCTTCCATGGTATGCGTTTACCAGTGAACAGATGTGGAAACTTAATTGGCAATATGACGGCCTCCTTAAGTGCCTCTTTGGCCGCATCTAAGCCAGCAACGTCAGACCACTTCACTTTGGGTTTTTCAATAACAATGGCGTCCTCCAATTTACTTTGTAACTTCTTCTTCTCGGGATCATCGCCATCCGAATCGCTGTCGCTCTTCTTGTCTTTATCATCTTTCGAACTAGACGATTCTCCTTCTTTGACGGGCTTCTTTTTGCCCTTTCTCAGGTACTCTTTCAGTTTCTCCGCCCGATCTAAATACTGTATGCACTTAGCGCGTATCGAATCCTTAGCCTTTTCGCCCTGTGCCTCATCTGCAAATTACACAAAGTAGAAAAACCTTCGTTAGCTAAGTCAAAAATGCATTTGCGAAATCTTGCACTTGCATTTGATTGCATGCAGAAAATATTCCACTCCGTGCTCGTACAGCCGCAGCGCTTCTGCGTAATTTTTATTGCGATCTTCTTCAGTGGCTTTAGTCACCAAATCAATGGCCTTCTGCAATGTCGAGCCGGATGCCATGACGCTTTTGCAGTTGCTTCTGCTTTGGTCGTGGCCTCAAAGGTTGTCTTAGTATGCGTATTCCGCGTAAATAGTTGTCGGCACTACAAACAGAACAGGAGCAGTTTGCATATAAAATAAAACAAAACTATCCAAAGGAAAAACCAATAAGTACTGCGAGTATGCGGCAGTGGATGATGCTTATGACGTCACGTCACTCACTCGCAAACCACATACAATTAACCAATGCAATGTTCTCTCCGTCTAGGCACTCGCTTTAAGTTCCAATCGCCTTTTCGCAAAATTTTTGTTAATTACGCTTGTAACTGTGGCGAGCGCGCTCCTTCAATTCGACCATCGAATCGAAAAGAAAATATGACTAATGCAACAACACCATCAATATCAAGAACAGTGACTCTGACAGCAATAAAATCAGGAGGCGTTGTAACACTTTAAACGCGCTTTTCCATTTCTACTTACAACAGTACTAAATGAACTTCGTATTTAATGAATAGCTCCAACTATTTATTTATAAATATATGTATAAATTCAGTTTATTAAGGTATCAAGCGTTTTGGATATTGTATCACATCAACAAAAATATGCGAACTCTATTCCTCTTCTACAACCCTAGCTGGAGTTGTCTCACTGAATTTGCCTTTCTTGAGATTCTTGTCTGTCCGACCGCATTAACATTATTGATTTTCTGATTTTCTTGAAGTTCCTCGCAAATAATATATTTACTCAAGTACATTCAAATGTTTCACTCTTTTTTTCCAGTTAGGAACTCAAACTCCTTACTCTAGTAACTTATTAAATCTATGAGGCACAAAGTGTGGCTACCCTGGTAATGAGACAGCCAACTTATTTCTCACATTGTATGAGTGTGTTGATGATTTCACGTGAACTCGACTTTTGACAGTCACATGCGCATGCAATAGCGTTGCCAACTAAATTATTTAAGCGCGCAATCGACGAAATTTATGTTTAATTACATCTAATTAATGGCAATGATAATGTGACAATTTAGGTAATGTAACGCCCACGCAGTTTTTTCGACATTGATTTTAATATCATTATTGATATAATACCGGCTGCTAAATCTCTGTTGTCCGTTGCGAGTAAATGCATGTTGTTGTTATTAAATTGTGAATGCCACAATTGTTGTTGTTGTCGTCGTTATTGTTGTTAGGCATAATAATTTAAATTGTTTTTTTTTTTATCAAATTGTGACAACACACAAGCTCCACTTATATAAGTAAAGCACTTGCGGTGCAACTGGCACATAGTAAAATAAAGTAAATTTAATGTTTTAAAACACATAAAATGCAGCCAGAAAAGAAGGATGCAGCACCAACAGCGCACCGAACTGAACACGCAGTGACAGAAGAAGTAGACATTTACCGTGAAACCTTTGTGCGTTACGCAGGTGCGTGTTTTATATTTTTACACTGCACACATCAACAAAGCAACTGCATTACAATTAACACCGCAAAATACACACAGGTTATGCCAACGAAGTGGGTGAGGCATTCCGTCCGTTAATACGCGAAAGCTTCGTCAATGGTTCTTACGGCATCGCAATTGGTTACGTGTTTTTAGATGTATTCGACAAGGCGCGAAAATCACATCTTAACGGTGACAAAAATACTCAAGTGGCCATCACTGCCGGCGATGTTCTGCTCTGGCAGATGCTGGCCAGCGTCTGCATACCCGGCGTTACCATAAATCGGTGTGTAAATACTTTTATTTACTTTGTGTTCCTATTTAAAAGTATACCACATAAAAATATAAATGTCAATGTATTTGCTAATTGCAGCCTCACTTGGCTTAGCCAAAAAGTGGTAAAAGACGTGAAGCTGAACAAAATGGTCAAAAGGTCAATACCAACCGCTTTGGGCCTCGCATCCATTCCTTTCATTGTGCAGCCAATAGACAATCTAGTGCACTATCTTATGAACAATTCATACCGAAAGTGGATTCTGCGATAGTACAGCATGTTATCGGCAGACATATTAGTTGTTAGCTTGGACAAAAATTTATAATTTAGTCGAGTAGACGAGTCAGAGTAGCCTGGCATAGCTTGTTTTAGCAAAAAAAAAAAAAAAGAAAAAAAAAAAAAAAGAGTAAAAAAAATCAAGACTACCAAATTCTTAAAGTATATTTCTATATATTAAGTCGTGCTAGCCACGCGGACACTGCAATTGTTTGTTTACATTTTATTGTTGTTGTCTTATTAAAATTTACATACATTCAAAACGTTCATTTCGACTCAGTACCGTTTTATATGGAAAGTATTTTTAATTGTAAAATAAATTAAAGTATAAGTAGGAAATTTCAACTTCCAATTCCTACGACTATATTCGGCCATGGTTAAATCCGAAATTAAAATTTACAACAATGGCGCGACATTGGAGCTGGGCAGCAGCAGCAGCAGTAATATCAATAAACCATGTGGTGACCATTCACACTGGAAACTGTTGCGCAGTATCCTCGACGATGCCACGGTGCGTATTAGCATTATGCCCAACCTTACAGCTACAACGAACTAAAAGTGCTTTATGCCTATAGAAAAGTCTTGCCTTATCTCTAACCGAAAGCCGGTGAGTTTTGCAGTCATGCAAAGTTTGATAAGCACTAAACACTTTGATACCTCGTCTATAGCATGCACACCCAACAGTATCACAAGCTTAATGCCTATATACGCGAGCACACGCTCACGGAGCCGGCAGCTTTCAGCCAGCGTGTGTGCGCTCCAAGCAATAAAGTCGAGGCGCACACCATAGACGACATTATCGAGCAGGTGCGCGTCGCTGCCGATATGGGCAAACGCATCTTGCGACTGCAACAGCACGCCAGAGCCTATGCTGACGCTTCGTGGCATCGTTACGAACACTTGCTCCGACGTGCAGAGCACACCGCTGCGCTGTCAGTAGACTGCAGTGATGGCAAAGGCGATGAGTGCACGTTGGCAGCGCATATCTGCCAAAACTTGCTGGCGCAGCAGACGGGTTTTTCCGGCTTGGATAGATTGACATTAGATGCACCGCTCTGCACGAGCAGCGTCATCATGCAGTGGATCGAGCAACAACGCCAGTACATGTTTCGAATGTCGCAAAATGGTGAGCTGAAGACACCCGTACTGCTCGATCTCAGTTATCGCGGCTGTTGCGAGGATGACAAATCGATCGTGTTGCTGGACAATAGTATCAAAGTCAATGAGTGCGTACACTGAGTGCTGTAATTATTTTTTTTTTTCACATGTTTTCACTACACAATTCACTCATTGCTCTTCAGGTCGAATGTCTATTTGCGTACTGACCAGCAGGCAGTAGTGCAACGTGCTGGTGCCACTGTCATGGTCTCGGCTATACGCGCCGCCGCTGCTCTGGCATTGCCAGTCAATTTGACGGCAGTCATGCCGCTCAGTACGCCGCTGAAATCATTGTCAATGAGTACTACGCTATCCACGTCTAGTTCCAGGCCGATCAATGCGGAAAACGACTGCATCCTTATACTAAATTTAAGCTATGAGCCGCATTCTGTTTGTGATCTCGAATCCTTCGGCACACGCTCGTCAATCACTCTAATCTTCAATACACAATTTCCAATTTGGCGACATTACCATACAATTCGCGATGCGTCAACTGGGCAACTGGCACCCCTGTGGCTGCTCCTGCCGCGTTCACAAACTATGGCAACATTGCCAGTGAGTAGCCAATCCATTTATAATTGCGAATATGTAATAAATGCCTTCAATTCTTCCCCAGAATGCCATTACACATGCCGACTGCAGTGGCACCGATATGCAAGATCTGGTCAATCTCGCTGTGCACAACGTTGTGCCGCATATTATCTGGTGCAATCGTGCGAATCGCCCTTTGCGCTCCATGGTGCATTTCTTTCGCGAGTGTAGTCATAATCTGCCCGAAAGCGCTGGAAGCCCGCACTATGCGCAGCTGATGAGTAGTATAACCACTTTATCGACGGCGACGGCGTACACGCCGACGGATTGCTTCCGTTTTACACATAATCAGGCACAATTTCGAAAAATAAACATACTTGGCGATTAATGAGTCTACAGTCTTTTAAATTGTGCATTGTGTATAATTTTAACTTAGTTAAATTTTTTTTTTAAATTTTTTTTTTTTTTTTTTTGGTATCAAAATATGTTGAGAGCCTGAGCTAGACCCAAACACAATCGCGAAAAATAGTGGCATCGAAAAATATATGAAAATGTATACATATATATATGTAGCAATATATATATATGTTAGGGGTGTTCACAACAAACATATTGCCGCCGGCAGTTCAGTCCTCATCCATGCCGTCATCGCTGTCTACCAGATACGGGCTATCGAGCGCGCCCAGACCGGCTGCGACGCCGCCCTCGTTGGCCGTCGACAATTTCGTACGCAGCATGTGGCCTGCTTGATAGTTGCACACAATGTTGCCCTCCACATCGCCAATGACGACTCCGAATATGCCCAGTTCCGAGACCATGTCGACAATAGGTGGTGGCATTTCGCCGCCTGGTCGTATCATATAGCCCTTAGATAGTGGCGGATGTATAAGATCCATAAGAATCCAAGCGGAACGTTCAACACGTGACATGCGCTAAATACAAAGGAGTTACGAGTAAATTTCGTTTAATTCTACTTTTGTATAATATCTACACATTCGCACCTTCAATGCGTCTGGTATGTCCAGACCATACACATTGTTGCCGCCACCTTCGCGCTGAGGCTTAAGTACGAATTTTTCCGGGGTCTTCAGCGCCATCTCATACGTTGCATTGCCAATGTCATTGTCATCAAGCGAATAGAGACCCGTGAAGATTTTTCCAACGGCTTTTATCTCCTCCGGATCGCTGATGAAACGCTCGAGTACGGCAGGCTGTGCTAGCGCCTGCTGCACTTTCTTTGTGCCCGCCAAATGATACTGAATGGATGGGCACTTTATGGCCAGCGAACACTCCATCAAGTAGCGTGCATCCCACTCATTTTGCGAATGATAGTGGCCGGGCTCATAGCCAGCGCGAAAATAAATGACAGCGACTTCGTGGTTGTCGCTGTGCGTGCAAATGAATTTTAGAGAGTAAGTAAATCAGACGAACGAATAACGAGAAAGACAGAGAAAGAGAGAGACATAAAGTAAACATACAATATAAAGAGAGAAGACAAGTGGCTAACAACAGCGTTGAAATTAAAAAATGTGATTCTTAAGCATGTATAATATGTATATATATATATCTTCTACTCTTCTACAAACGATTTAATGACTAATCTACCTACCTACCTACTTTCTCACAAACATCAAAACCTACTTACAGCAACAACTCCTTCTTTAGGCCCAATTTGCCCTGTTTGTGGACCTCAGTCAACGTGCGACGCAGCACTTTGATATGTGGAGTCTTCTCGCGAATATAGAACTCATGGAAACGCTGTAAGGTACACATACATTGAAAACAATTCATTGATTAAGATAAACTGCAGCAAGTCCCTCACCTGATCGCAAATGTTGTAGGAAATGTCTTCGATGATGAAGAGCACGACTGCACTTGGCTTGCTATACAACTCCCAAGCTTTGATCATGCCATCGCAGAGACCTTGCAAGGCTGCGTTTGGCGGCATCTACACAAAACAAGCAAACACTGAGTTAAATAAAGGAAAATCAGCAGATACTGCGATGTGGAATGGAAACTTACGTTCTTCAATTTTTGTTCATGGCCCAGTTCGCGTATTACAAAACTGTTTTAATGAAAGCAAGCAACGAAAAATATTACAATTGTTTTTAAATCTTTTTTTTTTTTAAAGACAAACTAAGTACAAAACAACGGAACACAAAGACAGTAATACAAAAAATAAGTAAGAAAAAAAATACATATTTTGCAAAAATAAAAAGGACACAAATCGAGACACAACAAACCACTAAAGCCAATTACAGGGGCGTGCAAGCAAATGAGTGCGAAAGAAACAGAAAGTGGGAGGAAAATAATACATAAGTGCATAAGACAACAGGCTTAAGGCTTAAGGCTTAAACGAGCATTAGTTAGTGAGTGAGAGAGAGAGTGCATATGCAAGAAAGTGACAGTAAGAAAGTGCGAATGCATTTACATGCAGTTTGCAGATTATGTGCATTATCGGATATTTGTTAAAAAAAAAAAAATATAAATAAAAAAAAAAAAAAACAAACAAATAAAAGTGGAAAAATGTTATAGATTAGAGATGCCCAGTTTGCAAATGTGCTTTTGTGATATAAGCTAGAGTCTGTGCAAGAATGAGCACACAAGATGCATGCGTATATTTATTGTGATATTATTAATTATAATTTTTGTTTTAGGTGTGACCGGTGATGTTTATTTATGTGTATATATATATATATATGTATACGTAGTACACACGCATATATATTATGCTCGTATGTATATATGAATACATATATATTATTTCTTTTTTATCTGATTTTTTCTTTTTATTTTTCTTGTTAAAGTTTAGCATAGAATTTTAATACCTCTGTAGAGGCAGCATGTGTGTGGCAATGCCACCAAAACTGGAGGCAATCGTGTTGATTTCAACCTGCTTTATCGAACCGCCCTCGTTTACCTGTGCCAAATAGTCGGAACGTAATAGACCAATGCTAAGAGCCTGCAATTGATTTCATCATATAAATATTTGTCATATATGTATGTAGCAGATAAAAAATAATTAATAAAACCAAAATGTTAAAGAAAAAAATATGCCAAAGTAAGCTAACGGTATCTTATTGTAGGAACCTTTAAACAACATATTAACAACAAAATATTTATTACAGTTTATATGCGTTGTTAATGTTTATATGGAAACGAGCGAGCGAACGGCCGAAACGACGTGCGTAAGATCTTGAGTTACGTGACATAACATTTATATACAATATCAACGTCCGCAAATGCCGATATTATGCGATGTTTCTATGACGCGTTGTTAATTTAAAAAACAAAATTTTAAAAGTGAATTTGAAAACAACAAAATGAGTGCAAAACAATAAAAAACCACAAGAGACATGAGTGCGCATGCGCATGAGCATAATGATGATGCTTTGCGTATGAGGACTCGAACTTGTACCCTGCATCAGTGCACTCTACTCAAGTTGTGTTGGTTGAGGCCGGCAAGCATATGAGGCAAACCCTGTGAAAAGGAGTACGCATTAGCCACACACTATGCACTTTGGCTTTGCCAGTGATGGCAGACTTATTTCTTATGCATTTATGTATGTTTATATTATATGTAAGTGCATCAGCACAGTATGTATGAAGGTGCCAACTTAGGATCAAACTGCACTTAAAAACAGAAATAAAAAAGTATGTAGTTAATGTAATCTGCAGAAGTTGAAGAGGCATATGTATGTATGTATTATGTTTATGTGAGTGTATATGTACACATGCATGAACATATACCATATAAGTGTCGACGGCATGACTTAGTGTGATTATACAGATCAATGACTAATCCAGGCGAATACATAATTTTATAGACTTATGTTTATAAACTATGGCTACACATTGTGGGAACGTAATTCTTACACCCTACTTGGCGAAAGCAATCATATGCTTCCTGGACGTTGATGGTTAGACCCCAAATACAGTAGCTGAAAAAAAGTTCACCTGACTGCCGCTGGGCAATCATATGCGAATAACCATGTACGAGCCGAGAGCATTCAACACAGAATATGTTTTAACTGTTTGCTAATAGTTACCTAGAAATGCTGTTAACACTCTGATGAACTGTTGAGAACTTCTCCAAATTTGACTCATTTAGAGTTAAATAAAAATTACAATATATAATACTATCAAAAACAAAACAAAAATAAACAATATCCTAGGTTTCTGAAACTGAATTTCAATGGATGCAAAAATAATAAAAAAATAAAATAAAAAGTATGTACAAGTAAATGATAGTTCATTGTAAACCGTCGTCTATGTTTACGCGTGGGCATGGCTTTTGATTCGTGACCCCAGCTAACTAAGCGTAGCAACTTAATTCAGCATTGTAAACATGCGTCGATTACTTTTTAATAGGAGGAATTTATTGTTCTTTTTTGTTTTTTTTTAAATTAAGTTTGTATATAAGCACAGCACGCAACGAAGTAAAGCGCAAGACAAAGCAAAGGCGGAAGCAAGGCAGAGGCAAGCATTACAACAATTTCATTATTAAAAATAAATGACATTAATGTACAATGACCACAAATAAAGAGGAAAAGAAGAGTTTGATATTTTAAAGCCAAAAACACAGAATAAGTTAAACAATAATTTTTTTTTAGTTTTGAATGCTATCTTATAGTAATTAGATTTTAGATTTTTGTGGGCGGGGTAGTAGGTCTGGTAGTAGGCATACATGTAGAGTACATATGTATGTGTGTATATCAGGCATACATGTAGCCAATTATATTATATAAAAAGGCAATAAGCATACATAAAAATTATGCGTGTATGCATACAAAATAAATTAGTTTATGGTTATAATAAAATAAGGGTAGGAAAAACAAAAACAATCAAATCAAATGAATTTACAAGAACATTTGTGTCACAGCACCTTTGTATCGTTTTACTAGCTGGTCCTAAATGGCCAAACCCGGAGGCTATTGTATTTATCTCAACTTGCTTCCAGCAGCAGTAGGCACAAGGCTTTGATGTTCTTTTTGTCGTAAGTGCAACATTGTTTTCTGTAATACTAAGTGCATGCCTGTTGCTGCTGTTGTTATTGCTGTTGCTGCTATTGTTGCTGTTACTGTTGCCTCTGCTGGTGCCGGTACTGTTATTGTTGCTGTTGCTGTTACTATTAGCGTTACGTTCATTTGGCACAGTGCCCTTGTCCTCGGTAGTTGCTGGTGCTGGCACATCCGTACGTTGCTTTACAGTGCCTGCTACAGGTTTTCGCTGTTCTTCCTCCACAAGCTCCCTGCAGCGTGATTCCAACATAAGATCGCTGCGCAGCATGCCCAAAGACAATCTCTAACAGAACATTTGTTTTTTTTTTTTTTTTTCATATGTAATTTGGCCCATCAACAACAATTGCGTTTTTGCATTTTATTTTTTTGGTTTAGTTTGATTTTGTTTGTTGTTGTTTTGTTTTTTTTTTTTTTTTTAAATCGAAAGAAAAATGTTTCGTGAGTATGTGAAGAAAATAAATGTTAAATGTAATACAACAATAATAATAATAAAAAATAATAAAAAAATTTTATTGCAATATTTATATGAAAAAAAAAAAACAACGAAACATAACAAACAAAACAGTAGCTGCACATTAACCAACAACAAAAGGAGCAAACGGCAGAGACAAAGGAGATAAAGATCAAGAAATGTGTTCGTTTGCAGCCGCAGTATCTAAAATGTCAGTAATAACCGGCATCCGATATTGGCATAACCTGTTTAACATGAGGACTTGACATGAGTTGCATGGCGAAAAGCGTTCAATGGCAGCACTTTGATGAGTTCCGCCATGGTGGCAACGACAAATATAAAGCGCCTGCACATGACGGTCAAGGCAATGAAGGCGAACGAACAGACAGGCAGGCAACTGTGGAACATAAGCACATACAATGGATTTTGGGCAACTAAAAGCCAAACTTAAAATGTTAATTTCAACGCACGTGACTGTTAGAAACAACTGCCGCTTATGCTGGCCGACGCCACAAATTAAGAAAATTAAAAAAATTAAACGTTAAATGCTCGATTAATATATATTTTTAAGCCTAAATAGTAACTAACGTTGCGAACTGGCTTGTATACGACTCACAGTTTCATTGCGTAAGCTTACTCCGTGAGTAGGCCCTTCGTCATTAAACACTTACGGTTATGCATGAATCATGAAATTAGAGCGATGAAAAAATAAAAATAAATGAAAGACAACGAGAAAACTTCATTATTAAAATATCATACAACGCCAGCCAACGGCATGGCCAAATCAAAATGCTTTTATTTAAATAAATCAAAAATAAAACCAAATGAAAAGGAAATGCAATCAACGGATTAGCCAGCCTGGCAGAAACGTCGAACAGCCGACCGTGAGCAAAACTTCGCTCGTCGGCCTTGCAGCAATTGTACGTAGTATAAGGAAGCCACGTGCTGATGTATCTAAGCCCTTTACGATGACGCGATAAGATTGTGCACGTTTACGAAGAATAAATTAATGTATGTTTGTTATAAATAACAACGAATACAAAAAGGCTCAATAAATTGTAAAAGCATAAAGCATATTAACAATTCAAACAAAAGCTGACTGGCAGTGAGGTGGGCGGGCGGTCTGGTGCATGAACACGCATTCTGCCATTTGAGAAGCAGCTAATAAAATTATCTATCAACTGCACAAGCAGTGGCCAGCGGAACCGGATGCGACGGCGAACGCTAGTTGACAGTCGATGGGGGTTTGGGTTGGAGAAAGGATGAACACGGATTACGGTGATGTTACGACTTAGCATTATTTGCTGCTTTTGCAAGAAAAATATCATGCGGATTATTGTTGTCACTCACCTGTGTATAGCCATTGGCTAGAACCTTTTTGTAGATGTTGAACAGATTTGCCGTGAACTCATCCACTTTCACCGTTTCGGCGAGAGTGGTCGTTATAAACTCCTCATCATGAGCCACATTATGCATTAAACGATTAATGATTGGTTGAAGTGCAACAGCCTTTTCGAATTCTTTGCGCGGAAACGAAGACGGCAGCAACACAAAGGGCGCAAACTGTGGAAAGTATTTGCAATAAAATTAAAATAAAATCTTAAATATCGGTGAAAAAGAATAGTCTTTCGCCATTTTTGCTAGCTTACATTCAACGCATCAGCACTGTAGTTGGTCTTGGAGCGCATTGCAGCACCATGCATTATGGCGTAATCCTTTGACTTGGATATAGTCTCAAGAAGTTCATCCTCTTTGAGTGGCAATCGTATGCAGCTCTTTAGTGTTGGTGTTGTTTGCTCCGGTGCGGCCATATTTGCTTTTACTCTTTCGTTGGCTTGTTTTGTTGTTGCTAGTTTGGTGCGTTGTCGCTGTCTGACTCTTGACGCGTGATTACTTCGTTTTATCTCTCACACGCAACCACAATTTTGTTATGAAATTACAAGATGACAATTACAGAGATGACAATGCAGTTAATTCGGGAAACACTGTTGTTGTTTTTTATTTTTAACAAGTGTACAGCCACTTGCTGTTAACAACACACACGTAACTGGCGCAATGATGAAATTAGCTAGAAGCTCGTTAGAAATTGAGTATAACAACGCAGCCGTTGCGGGTTCTGAATCAAGTGTTGTTGTGTTTATTATTTTATTGTGTTGTTTTTGTGTTTAACACCGCCACCTGTTCTGCGTTGCACTTTTGTTGTTTGCGTGCGCGTTCTAACGCTTGTTAACTTAAAATTTCGATTCTATGTTGCAAATAATGTGTTACTGGGCTTTTCTTTTGTTTGACTATTAACTTTTATTACTAATTTTATTTTTTTTTTGTTTTTCTCCTTTGTCGAGCGCACGCAAACGATATTAATATCGAAAACAAGTCAGTTCACTATACGTGCGTCAGAGTGAGAGAGAATGGTTTCGTGCTCTGCAAACTCTATTCCATTGAAGCAGTGGTGAACAACGTAAAATCTCGATTGTGTCATGTCCCAGGTCTTACGTTCAGACATTTATAGCATAATAGGTAACCCACCGGCATCCCAGGACAGCTCGATGAAGTGAAAACCTTTTGAAAATCGAAAGACCGTATTAGACCTGACTTGGAAAACTGTATTATAGAGTCTATTCCTCTTCAACAACACAAAACCTGTACTGAGCTATACTGAACAAGCAACAAGGATACTTTTCCACCAACTAGACCAGAAATAAAACCAGGGATGGCTTTTTTGTGGGCCAACCGGACCGCACAACAATTTTTTCACGAACTAAGGACAGACAGAATAATTTTGACCAGTAATATTCATGGACTATTACAAAACAAAACTTTAGCTTTTTGTAAACTCTCTCTTTTTAATATTATAGACAAACTTTCGCCCTAGGCGCTCTGCCTCTAGTTTCCCCACATCAAATACATTTCACCTGTAATCGAAATTAATACAATCTACATAGTGTTAAAGTGCTAGATCTAATGCGCCAGTGTTGTATACCTACGACACGTATCATTATTTTGAATTTTTTTGTTGAATTCAATTTTTTTATTTCGTTAAAAGGAAAAAAGAAAAACTTGCGAAGAGAAAAAACTTTATGCATTAAAACTTGCAATTATATAAATAAATATCGGTTTTTGAAACTTTATAAAACACAATTAAGAGTTTTTGACAATTCACCCAATCTAATCAACAAAACGCGTAGCAATGTCCTAAATTAGGATTACAGTATATTTTGCGATTCAGCGACTGCAGGCGCCTGGAATTTTCCTAAGATGAATATTTCAAGAATATTTTTCAGTACATTCGCTCTGGGTCGGGTGAGTTATATTCTGCAGAACAATTTAAATATGACATGCTGACAACAATGTACTGTTTTGCAGTTTCAATTATTTGACCTGCACCACAAAAAGTTACAAAAAAAAAAAAAAAAAACACAATAAACCAAAACTGTCTCATGCAAATGTTCGTTGAAATGTTGTCATGGATCATCTCAGATCCCACTGAAATCTGAATAAAAATGTGGTTTGTCACGTTTCAACAGCGCTAGATAGAATATAATTTAGCCAGCTTTTAAAAAAAATGTTAGTTGTATGTATATATATATTTATATATATATATATATATGCATATACATATATTTTTTTATTTAAATTTATTTCAAATGATATTTGACTTTTTTAATTAACAATTTAAAGAAAACCACTTAGTACATAAATTCATCATACCTTCAATATGTTTTCTTTACGTTTAGTTAATAATTTTGCATTTTTATTTTAGTTTTTGTTCTTGATTTTTCCTTAATCCTTTTAGTTAATATTTTATAATGTATATTTTTCGGTTTCAAGGAATTAATGTTTTTCTTTGCTTTCTACTACAGCTTTGACATCAAGTACAATTCATGTTTTTTTTTAGTTTTTTCATATATGTGAATTTAAATATTTCTCATTTTGTTTTTTTTTTGTATATAGATTGCTGCTTCTTTTATTTACGTGTTGATTTTTTCCTTTTTTTTTTAATTTTTTAACAGAATAGCATGGCTATGGAAATACATTTAATTATTTAACGTCACTTTTTCATTTACCTGCAATTAACTTAAAAAATAATAAACGGTACTTTCTGCATATAAATGTATATATGTACGTGCTATTATACATATTTATATACATGCATAATATCTATATCGTCTTATATATATAAATAATATAAACCTTGCCATGCCTTAAAAAAGTTTCAATTATAAAAGAATACAATTTTAAGACACCTTAAAGCAGAAAAAAATCTGAATGCATGTTAAAACCAAAACGCGTACCGCAACAGTCAAATACGGAATTTTAAAATAAATAATAAGCGCTGAATGCTTTCTTTTATTAAAATTATAGTTTACATGGTATTTCTATCAGTTAGAAATTGTGTTTGCTGGGTTCTCATGTATGCTTTGTATTCGAATTCGATTTATTTCCTTTATTTTGTTTTGCTGCATGTTAAAGGCTTCTTGCTTTATTAATGCAAAGAAAAAAATTATGAAAACAATTACAAAAAAATATACCCTGTTTTCTTAAACCAAAATTAAAAAAAAAAAAATAATATAAAACCCAGCCACAAAGTTAGCTGCTAATATATGCAATGGTCGATGGTAACGAATATGAAAAAAAATGTATATGCCTGCTAAGAAGACGAAGGAACGTTGCAATCGCTGCTTTGACAATTATCATATATTTTTAAATAACATTTTCTTTTTCTTAAGATTTTGAAGCAACAACAGAATGCCATGTTTTAAAAGTAGTGTCTAGCATACTTTTATAAATATATACATACAAGCAAAATATAATGCAACATTGTAACAAAAAAATATAAGAAAAGAATCAAAAAATAAGTTTAAAATAGATTATCAATGAAAGGTTTAAAAAATAGGCCATAATTAAAATATTAAATGCTTTGATAACATATACGAAAAAATTATTGTGTAGGTACAAACGCAAAAATATATTTCTATATATTTTTTTTTAGTTTTGTTTTATATAAAAAAAAGAGCACATTTAATGACACTAAAAAAAATTAGCTATGCGTGCAAAACGCCGCCGCCGCTACAGCAAGTTTTTTTTTCTTTTTCGCTTATTAATTTTTCACATATTTTTTTTTTTGTTTTTTTATTTTAACTTTGTTTAATGCTTGTACATTAAATCATTATATTGTTTCGTCATATATTTAAATACTTTGTTTCTTAATCCTTTTTTATATTTTTGCATTTGATTATTTGATTAACTTTATTGTTGTTGGCTTTACTACAATTTTGGGGTTCAAGCCCCTTTTTTTACCGAAATTGGGTTTTTGTTTTTAGTTTTGACTTATTTTTTTTTACACATTCAATTAAATATAAATTTTATAAAAAAAAAGACGAAAAAAAACTTGTAATAAAGGCGGGAGAAATCAATTGCCATTGCATAAAATATCGTGAATGTTTTTAAACGTCCTGCGCATACCTAAACTTTTGTCATTTTTTTTATATTGTTTTATAATTTTCTTTGCGTTTGCTTTTGATGTATGTGGGATTTTTTTTCTATGTATATTCTCTTATGAAATCAGTTGGGCATCAGTTGCTGTTAATTGGGAAAATTATCTCCATTATGTTGCTGTTATTCTTATTCGTCTTCTGCTGCTGTTGCTGTTTCTTTTTCTTGTGTTTGTCGTTGTTGTTGTTTTAGTATGTTTAGCAATTGTTGTTGTTATTGTTGTTTATGCATTCAGAGCAAATATTTGCCAAGTAAAAGACCCAAAATGGCCGAAGCAATTGCAATGGCTATATAAAACACCGGTATCTGTTTCTCAGCCATAACCGGTGTGTATGGCTCAGTAATGGGTTGTTTTGCGGCTGCTCGTAAGCGTATATTTTGCTCCTATGCCAAATACAACAAATTGATTATTATAATCAAATAAAATAATATTATTAAAAATATACAAACACCCACATACCTGTAAAAAGGTATTATCTTCTCGCAAGACGGTGTTGTCCGCATTCAAACGCTTTATCTCCCTAAGTAGTTGTGGCTGTTCCCATTGCGAATTTGATGTCTGCTGTAATTTGATAAGTTTAATTCAAATTAGTTCCGCTTCACCTTAACCCTTCTGTTAGAGGTTACGTTATTACCTCCTCTTCGGTGTAGTTTGGAACTTCTTCCTGGACATTCTCATTTTTAGCAGTGCCGGTGTTCTCAACAGTCGTATTGACGACGGTCGGCATCTCGAAAACGCATTTCAATTTTGCATCCATCAAATCTTCTGGCTCGAGTTCTTTCCACTACAATCACAAAGGAAATATATTAGTGAAAGATAAGAAAACTTCTTTAGCAGGCATTCAATTTCGCACCAGCTTATTCAGATCGCTAAGATCCTCATTCAAAGTCAACACGCTCTGAACCATAAACTTATGCTTGTTCTTTTCGTTTGGATCGTAGACAAATGGCTGTAGGCAAACTACAAGGGCGAAAGAAAAGGGCCAATTAATCATTCATATGTCAGTGTGAAAATTTTTTAAGGATACTTACTCTCAACGATTGTCGATTTATAGGGCTCGATTTTGCCTATATTCGGACGTACGCAGTATCTTTTTGGTGCGGTCGTTTTTATCTTAAAGATCATTGTGTGGGCTGCATTGTTTGTCAGTGTCATGAGCGTGACGACCGGCCGATTGAAGGGTCCTTAAAAAAAACAAAAACATATAAATAAAATAAAAAAAAAACAATAATAAATAAATATACAAAACTACATATTGCTAGTCAATGCCCTGAGTGCACTGCTTCGCCGTTTTTACCCGGCATATAGGTAAATAACTCATAATAAATACAATGAAAATCAATGTGTTTCTGTCTTACTGTCTGGATGTCAGCTAACTGGAATATTTCTAAGCCTAATCAACAATTTCTTTGGAAAAAAAAAACAGAAACTTATTGGTTCAATATGCATGCATAAACTGTACATATGTATATGTACAACATATGAAAATGAAAGCACGCATGTCTATCTACCCGTAAAGCAGCCTCGAAACACTACAGGAACTATTAATAACAAATTCTCAAGATTTCGTCCACATCGGGTAAGTGGTCTACACGAATCTAACAGACATTATCAATCTTATATATACACACATGTATGTAAATACTTGTGTAGTTTATGAAAAGGAGCATAAATAAAACAAGCAACATAACTAAGTTCATATAAATCCACGAATTCGTGGATTCTTAATATATTTCGTCGTTTGCTGATTACATATGTACATATGTATTGTACGTATAGTGTGTATGGCTTTTATGTCTACCAGCTGCATACTCACACATGTGCTTATGTGGGTGACAACAAAAATATAACCTAGAAAGGCAAAAACAAATAAATAAAAAATTTTAAAAAGCAAAAAGGCAACATCAACAACAAATCCCCAGCGCATTGTTAACGGGTTTTTTTATATCTTCCTCTTCACGTTCTGACATAAAACGCCGTTCATTTTTTCAAACGCTAAAAATACGTGGCATAGAACTCCTGTACATGTAAATGTATTTGTTTACGGGCGAAGGCGAGTAGCCCTTATAGTAGCTACATAGCCCATAGTCACTAGTCAGTCACCTAGCTAAGGCGCCTACTTGTTTCCATTCCACTTTTTCTTTGTTTGAGTAAATATTTGCTTTTGCATATTTTTTTTCTTTTTGTCTTTTATATTGCGAATAGCAAAATTTGTCATGTCAATAATTGCGTCATTGCTTTTCTTTTTTATTTTTATCATGGATGTGCTGCTGTTGGTTTTGTGTAGATTCTAAAGCAATTAATAGAATATCAGCTCATAAAAACAAGCAACTACAACAGCAATATGCAACAACATTCAACACAAAGCATTCTTTCCCTTTTGATTTGTCGACTGCCCGCATAAACAAGACGAGGTCGCATAGCGTTGAATTGCATTTGTTTATTCATTCACTCATACTTATGGTCTAGAGGCTTAAGATTTGGCTGCACGTTTTTGTTTTTTGTTTTGGCGCTGTCAAAATCGATTTGCAGCAAAGCAAGTGAAAAACAAAACAAACCAGTTGAGATTCATTTTAAACGAATGGAAAAAAGCGAAATAAAATCGAAATTTCATTATGAAAAATAATACGCACTTTTTACACATTCCATTTAGACATCCACTCTCATGTTGACCTAAAGACCCAGCAACATACAAAAACAAAGGAAAAGCAAACAGATTGCGGGAAGAGTGCAGAGAGCCCATCAGCGGTGTGTGTGCTTTAGACGCATAAAAGTGCAATGGCATATACACATACCATGCAAGAATATTAGCTGGGCTGAGTAAATGCAATTGGAAAATCTGCATTGTAAAATTCGAATAATCATTTTGTAATCGGTTTTATTATGAAATACACACACAAAGGCACCGACAATTATGCCTACACCCATGCTTTCAGAATTACAGCATCTAAAATAGCATTATCGTAACATAATCCAAAAAATATGTATGGGGTTTTATTACCTAATAATTTTATAAGATATGTACCCAATCCAAAATTTAATACATTTTTTTCTGCTTTAATATTTTGTAATAATTATATAACAATATCTTAAGAAACAAAAAAGTTTTTCTTAGTAAAAGTGATTTTTCGGCCGATTTTTTCTTTATGTTTTAGTAAACCAATATTTTTCGTATTCAGGTATATGTTAGATAATACCAAAACGTATTAAATCCAAAATCTTGTAAAGATATCTTAATACAAAAAAAGAAATTTTCTCACTAAATGTGGTTTTTCGGCCGATTGTCCCTATAGCAGGGTTTTGGTTAGTAAACGTGGCTTTTGGACCGATCGTTCCTATGGCAGCTATATATATTTTAGGTTAAATATAAAAAAAAAATCGATTGGCCTATGGATAAGAAGAGTATATTGTATGCCAAATTCGGTGGTTGAAGGTCAAACCGTTTCCGATATCCGTGCTTTCATACGGACAAACAGGCAGACCAACATGGCTAGATCGACTTGACTTTCGATGCTGATCAACAATATACATTCTTTGTGGGGTCTGCCACGCCTCTTTCTGCCTGTTACACACATTTGCACAACTTTAATATAACCTTTACCATTTTTTTGTACAGGGTATAAAAACTATTCAGCGTACATCTGGACTTTTCCATAAAGGACCAAGGACATAACCTTGGGAAAAACCAAAAATAATAGCTTTCATGTTAGATGTAACGCCATTCATATCAATGTAGAATTTCCTATCCATAAGAAAACTTTGAATGGTCTTAGTGAGATACTCGGGACAATTAAAATTGGTTAACATGTTTTCATATTGGTACTCCCCAAGTAAGGAGATAGCTAGTGTTGAACAGATGGTGTTCATCACTAAAAGGCTGGACAAGTAGACGTTTTCAAAAGTTTTAATAATTAGTTTCCATGCAAGTGCAATGAAACTTGGACTATAAATCAACAAGTTTTGTAATTCAATCAAACCAATGCAAATAACTAATAATACTTCCTCAGTCACTCGACATGAATTCTTTATATGGAATAAAACGCCGGAAAAGATATTCAACTTAGTAAAGAGTATCCGTGGAAGTGGCTGTTATTAAAGCCCAGGAAACTCAATCTAAGTACTAGAGGTCCAAAAAAATTCGAATTAATATACTTTTTTATAAAGGTGTCAAAACTTTTATTATTCTTTTTTCTTGTAATTTGAGTTGGGTATGAGAATAATAATATATTTTTGTGTGCGTTGTATATGTGGTTAACAAATTTTACAAACTGTATCCAAGAAATGGTCAAAAATGTTGTTAATAGGTACTAAATTACATTTTTTTTTAAGACGTAGAATATGGACTGATTGTATGTAAATACATATACAAAAATATAAAAAAAAGGTTAAGCTTTTTAATACCTCATTCACAGTCATGAACTACTTCAACTAGTTAACTAGTTTTTGTTGTTTGCAGCAAAAATTTTTAACAAAATTAAATAACTTTAAGTGATTTTGTTTACGAACTCTCGCCTGCTGCTGCTGTTCTCTCTCCCATAGACACAAGCATTTTGTGCGATCAGTTACGTTTACTTAGTTGCTGACAACAAGAACAACAATAACAAGAGTAATAGTTTGGCTGTAGACATTTCGATACAAATCTCACATCGCACTGCATTCGGTTTGAGATGGATTTTTTATTTGATGATTGATGAGATTTCGAGAGAATCTACATGGCAGAAAATTTAAGATAATTGCGAACTGACGCACCCGAAAAATGCTTTTGGCCAAAATTCAAAAATGAAATTATGAAAATAAAAACAAAACAAAAATAAAATTTAAAAAAAGAAGTACAAAAACAAAATTTGTAAAATTTGCCCAGCACGAGATTTGCGCATAAAAATACATTTAATACTACAGCAAAAAAAAATAAAAGAAAATATGCGACAAAATTTGTTAACTTTAGAGAGGTTAAGCGAACGTGTTGAAGAGAGATGGCAGCATAGCCGGCTACGAAAGTGTTGCTGTTAGCTTTATATATGTATATTATTTTATACATATATATCTATTATTTTCTTTATTTTCTTGGGTTTGCGTCCACAATAGCCCCAATTGTACGGGAATTGTTAGCCTTAGCGACTGCTTCCGAACTAGCTCACGCAATGATCACTCTTGCATTTCATCTTTTTTGATTTCCTTCACTTATCAGCAAAGCAATGAATATAAAAAATAATCAGCCGGTAGGCTGACGAAATTAAAAGTGAACTAGGCAATAAATGATACCTTAAATGATAAGCATAGTTGTCAGAACTGCGGCCAGCACTCGGCAAGAGCGCCTTTGGAGGTAAAAAGCACACGAAACTGAAAAAAAAAAACCAAATAAAAAAAAAGTTTGTCACAAAACAACTAAGCGACAGCCGCTGCCGCTGTACTCAAGAAGTCGCTCTAGCAAGTGGCGGCGTTCACTGTAGAGCGACCAAAGAGCAGCAGGCCAAGCGGTGCAAATCGCACGACTTTGCCAACGAATCGACGCTGACGCTGGCAGCGCGCAATGCCATCCATGTTTTGAGACGTTTACATTGGTGTGGAATTAAAAACAAAAATAAATAAGTATAAAAACCTAAGAAAGCAAACCAAGTACACATGTAAATAAATAAAAGCAATGTCGAAGGGCATCAGTCATTTACATTTGCAATTAGCATTACTGTTGTTGTTGTTTTTGTTGCATTTGATCGTTGAAAAAAAAAAATAAAAAAAAAAAATAGTGTTCGCTATTTAAGTATGTATGTATGTGGACGCCAACAGCGCAGGCGACGTAGGCTAACAATCGACTTCTAGTTTATGTAGTGTACTTTTTTATGTGTAGTGTATTTTTGTAGTTTGGTTAGGGAGCAGCAGCACCCACCCACAAAGTGGAGCCCGTGCTGTGCTATACGCGCAAAATTATTTATATGAGTTTTTTTGTATATTGTCTCTGACGAATTGGAATTCCCATTTGATTCTAGTTAACTCACCAGTGAAACGCAGCTCATGCGCTGGTTCGATAGTTAAAAATTTTTCGTTCTGCTGGCTCATCCTGGACACGTTTGAGTTGCTGTTGTTGGCTTACTGGTGTACTGCTGCGACGCGCCACTGAAGACTTTCTTCTCAGTATCAAATAAGAAAAAAAAACCTTTCAAGTGTTGCTGTAGTCGTTGGCGTTTTTTAAAGGCGTTAAAAAAAATTAATTGGTTCAAAACAGTTCGAAATGAGGCAAATATTTTAAAGCATACGAAACTGAATTACTTTTTGCTTTGCAATCCCTTCTTTTTTCTTTTCTCGCGCTCTTCGCTTTGTTCTCACTTTTCTTGCCTGCGCTGTTTCGTTTTTTGATTCGTGCGTTTTTTTTCTAGTTTTCTTAATCGCGTCAGCGTCAAAAGCACAGACGAAAAAAAAACCAAAGTGGTTAAGATTCCTTTTTAGTTGTCGATAAGTTTATTTGGCAAAGATTTCAATTAATTCACAATGTAATTTTAGCATGCACGGCTTTGTATATTTAATCGTGTATGGATTTGTGATTTTGCACAATTCCAAAATTCTTCGCTCACGGAATAATTGCGTTCGCTCATCGCATGCGTCACACTAGACTACGAAGGCAACCGGTATACGGCGTAACGGCGCGCCATATGCAGAGCTGCATTTGCTATTTGCAAACCAATGTGAGTGGGCATGCGCGGGAATGGCCATAAACTAAGAAGAACAATATAAAACAACTACACGGATTTGCATGAATTGGGGGTGCAGGTCAATTCACAGTGAATTTGAAGTGCCGCCATTTGTTTTTGTTTCTTCTTCTTGATTTTGACCCATTGGGTCGCAAACATATGACCCTCTTTGCCTAGCGGATGACCAAAATTTCATGGAACTAATTTCAACTTTATAAGTTGCCGTTATCACCAAAATTATAAATAATAATAATAATACAGTATGATTCGCTCTAGAGCTCCAAGCAAGGAAACACGAACACTTTTACGGGTAATTTAGCCACTGTGACTTTTTTATTGCAGCAAAATCAACAAAAACTCCGACAGTCTTGTAAACATTGCGTCATAGTTCTCGGGGTAAAAAAAATCCCACGCATATCATTTCTATGAAATTAACAAATATTATTGAAAGCTCTATGAAAATGCTCGACCAAAAAATGAAGTGTCCCTGCTTCACGTTCTAATAATAGCACTTGCTGGATTCCAATTACCTTCATGTTGATTTCATGGTCGCCTTACATTAAAATGGCGGTAACTTTACAATAATAATATTAAATAGCAAATGCTTGACAAACGAATTTGGAGCAAGTAAACTTTGAGGAATCAGGTGTTGTGATGGTGCACATTGCTGGTCACACTGTATAGAATACACATAGTCGAACGTCCATAGCAGGCCGTCTTATGAAAGGCTTCATGACATGCACTCAAATGTTCAGTAAAAGAAGAAAGGAAGAAAAAACGCATTTACACACATACACTGATTTATATATTTGGAATGAGTTCATAGCCAAGGAAGATTTTCCTTGGATTTTTCTTATATATAAGTATTTTTCTTACAGCTCCAGAAACTTAAATTAACAAAAAAATAAGAAAAGAAAAAACAATGAATTTAGCGATTTTTAATACTAACTATGCGTCGTATGACCAGTTGCTTCTCATTAGAGATGGGCATTTGCCGCAGCCGCCGCAAAACTGCCTTCTTTCCATTAGGCAGCAGAGCGAACTTTACAAAGAGCTCTTCGGAGGCGCCCAACAAGCGGGGATGCAGGTCCGACGGCGTCATTATCAACTCGCAAATGCGTTCAAAGAGCGCGAGATAGTAGGTTGAGCTGCACTCCAAAATATTCAAGCTGCGGGCGATGATGACGACGAAAGCATCGAAGAAGTATGCGTAGTTCTCCATTGCCGACGTATCATGGCTGGCTCCCACCATATGCGATATGGTGGACATGATAACAAACAGATGGCGCCGGAAGTCCATATTATTAGCCACCTGGTAGACTTCACCCTCGGTGCAGCAGAGCACGAGCTAGAAATGGTTGTAGAATCGAATATGTAAAAGCAAAGAAAGGAAAAGCATTTGCTTACTTTTGCAAAGTGGGAGATATCGGTGAGCTCATGGTGCAGACGCGGCAGCACGAATTGTGCATATGTGCGCGACTTCGGCGAGGACAAACCTTGCAGATAATATGCCGTAAACCGCGAGAAACTGCAGCCCATCACCTTTTGCACGAGAAGCTTCCGCGCTGACATGTTATGTGTGTGCCGAAGTAGAAAAAAGACAAGCCATGGGTCAAGGCACAGTCTATCAGCGCAGGCAATCACAGCTGTACTACTTACCCATTGGATGCACCTTGCGCGCATATTTGCCCACATTGGTCTCCAGAAACTGGCGGCATACCGCCACTAGTCGTGCCCGATCCTGAGTAAAGCAATACATATTCCAGCGTGCCTGATTCATGACATTGGCCACACTGAGGATTACCTGCGATGTCTGCGTACCGAATGCGAAGCGCTTCATTTGACGCTTGCGGCTGTGCTCGCTCAATTGCTCCAGCAACTTGACTAGCACATAGACCACTGTATAGCGTGCCGCCTTCAGATGGCGATGGATTTTAATCAAGAGATGCTTAAGCATCGCGGCCCGATCGTTATCGCGATAGTTAGTGAAGTACAGGTTGAAGAAGATATCGCTGAAATTCGGGGTTTCAATTTGACTTTGGCAGGCTAAGGCCATCAGCATGCTGGACTGCTGGTAGTGCTTGGCGTACGCTCGCGTGGCATTGCATGCGGTCAGGTAGGGCTTCACTAAATTATCATTTTCAAGTGCCGCGAGAAAGAAACGGTGCCAGAAGTCGCGCGAGTTCTCCAAGCAGAAAGTCAGGAATTTGTTCGGTTCGAAGTTGCGGCGCACAAAAGTGTTCCAATAAAAATTCGACCTCTGCGAATAGTTGGGCAACTGAAAGTCGAGCACATTGCCGCCCATGACGGGGCCAAGTTCCTGTTCGCGTGCTACCAGCATCTGCAGCTTATTTATGGGCGATAGGGTCGCGAAGACTTTATGCAGAATTTCAATCAGAGTGCTGTAATCCTCGAACTCGTCACTTTCATTATTTGCATCGCCACTGTTGTCATCATTCTCATCGTCCTCTTTGGCATCTGGCTTGAGCGCCTCTGCGCGCTCTATATCTACTTTCATATAATGCATTATCTGCACGCAATGCTCAATGGTCAGCAGATGGGCGTGTTTCGAGATGGTTTCCAGGCACTCGTCATTGCCGTAGATGATCGAGAAGCGTTTGAAGAGCACATTCATGCAGATTTGCTGCTGCGCCTTTGGCAGCTGGGGTGTGTCCAGCATAATAAGTAGCTCACCAAGATTGCACTGCTCCATGCGGGTCTCAAAGTTGACGGGCTTTGCAGCGAACTGTTTAAGCTGTGCACACACATCGTGCTTCAGCGACTTCGATTTGACAGCGTTTAGCCTCTCCAACAGCTCAAAGGCCAACGCGCCCACATGCTCTTGCAGATTGGAGACGTCGGGCACACCGACAGTATCAATTTCGATCCAGTCGATGAATGTGTCGATTTCAACTGCCTTAACGCAATTCTGCAGAGTATTCAACAAGTTGACGATTAGCTTCACCAGTAGTTCTTTGCGCACAACCACTTCCGAAACCTTGAAACTGGCGTACAGGGCACATTCGGGGGGCACCGTAACCAATGGCGTTTTAAGCAGCGTCAAACCTTGCAAAGAGATTGTCAGCAAATGTCGCATTGAGTAGCCCTTGAAACGCTTGAATGCACGTTTCTTTTTGTGCAACTTCACAGCTTGCCCACTCGTGAAGTCGAACTGTAGCATTAGCTTAGTGACGCAATTGTATAATTGCACTTGCAGCAATTTCTTAGTATCGCAGGCTGTCCCATCGTTGTCACCATCCTCAGTTTTGTCAAAAGCCAATGAAATGGCTTTGAATGCGGCGCATACGATGTGTTCGATGCGTACCAACACCTCAAACGGATCAGAAATGTACCGCAACGACTCTGCAGCATCCTCGAAGTGCTGATAGCTCAGCCAAGGGGGTGCGTAGGTGAGCAGCTCGTAGTAGCTAGTGTCCAGGGCACATGCCCAGGCAACTTCCACGAAAACGAACCTCGGCAGCAGTGGACAAATGCGTAGTATATGACAAATATGGTTATTGAGCTCGCCAAGGTCATGTGCGTATTTGATGTTCGTATTCAGCAGGAGAAACACGAACACCTTACGCAGCTCAGCTTGTTGTTCGGGTGAGCGTGGAGAAAGCTTGCTTTTGTTTTTATTCTTATGGCTGCCGATGTTATTATCGCTAAGAGCATCTCCCGGGCCATCTTCGATAACCAGGCGCTGAGCAAGCAGTATTTTCCTGATGCGTAGTGCAATATCCTGCACAACCTTCTCGTTGCCTGTGCGTAGGCGCGTGCATGTATGCATTGCAGTAGCCATATGCGAGCGTAGAAGTGTGTGTGTGTGTATGTGAGAGTGCAATTCAAAACCCATGAGCGGAGAAAGTAAAATGATTATGAGTGGGTGGTTGCATATTCCTGGATATCCAGGCACTAGAAATGCGTATTTTTACTTACCGCTGCGAAAGGCGACCTTATCGAAACGCTGCACATTACTGTCGTAGTCCTCGAGTGTCGCTTTTATTTGATCAAATATTTCACAGTACTGCATTTTTACCGGCTTCAGTTTTAAAAACAAACAAACAAACAATTTTTACAAATATGCAAGTAGCGATTCAAGAGCACTAACAGCTGACCGCAACGCGCGCCTCAGTCTGAATGCAGTCGATGATAGCAAAAGCTTTACCTGGAGCAGGAGTTACCTTTTACACTAAAAATGTATGTGTACTGCTGTGGTATATTAGGTGATTTCTGTTCCGCTCTTGTCTTCAAAAGACTTACTTGGCTTTCTGTATAATTTGAAAGACGTGATGGTTTTTGTATATGAATAACTTTTTTAGGCCATAATATTGCTTTTTGAATCGTATTATCGGAAAAAATTCATAAAATTCGCTAAGTAAATATTTCTGTCATTTTCACATTGACTCACATGGCCACTCTACTATCGGCATTTCTGCGTATCGGATTTTATTTTTGTTGTTGTTTTCTTGTTGTGCCATTTATTGTAGGTCGTCAATTATTTATGGATATATAGGAAACGAAATGCAAAAGTTGTAGCCAAATGCGAGACTCTATGCATATGCATGAGCTGGGCAGTGGCGTCGATGACCTGGGCGTGCCACTGCTGGTGGGAAGCGGCGACTGCGACGGAGTCCGTGCGCCCACTAAAGCGGATTACTTGATGGAGCAGCTGAATGCGACTAATGCTAAGAAGATTGCATTGGCGCTGGTTTTAGGCTTCACCGTCTACCACGGGCTGCTTAACTGGCAATATGGTGAGTGGCAGACGACATGATGCAAAAAGCGTTAACTGCAACATGTTCAAATTTATAACAGGCAGCGACTCCTGTCAGTGGCTTCTATCGAAAGGCCGCTTCAAGGGGGATCAGGAATGGCAGCCTTATGGCTGTATGATGCATAAATATTCACAAACGTAAGTAACAGCCAAATTAGATAAAAGGAAAAAAAAAAAAACAACAATACTGAAAGGTAACTTTCTTATGACTCACATTTTCATTTCACACTGATAAACAATTGGTAATCATTTCTTTTATCAATTTTTTTTTTACCAATAGTGACACTAGACGCTGCCTTCGCTATCTCGACTTCTGGGGCAACAAAAACAATTTCGTCTTTATTGGCGATGCAAGCATGCGCCTCCTCTACCAGAGCTTCATCGATCATCTGCACCCGCACGAGTTAGACAATGTTTCGTTGCGTGACCCCGACATGGCCGATCTGTACCTGCGAGATACACAGTTCGATGACACGAAATTGAGCATGCGTGCGCTCTACATACACGCCGAAGAAGTAAATGATGCACTTGTCGATCGTTTGACTATTTTGGAAGATGCCATGCAATTGATGGCCGTCTATGTCGTGGGTATGACACATCAGGGCTTCCGCGCAGGCAATGTCACCGACGAACTGGTGCGTGCGTATGCTGCCAATTTGACGCGTTTACTGGAGCCTTTCGATCGATTAGTCGCGCAGAAGTCGCGCGTATTGTGGAAATTGCAGGATCGCGTAGATGAAGAAAAATTACCGCCCAGTTGGAAGTTGGTATTAAACGAGGACATCGATCGTTTGAATCAAGCGGCGCGCAATGTCTTCCGCTATACGGATGCAACCATTTGGGAATCGGCATGGCACATTGCGAACGGTTTACTGGACAATGCGGAGAAGGGCTATCGGCTGAACACGCTTGGACTGCGGCACGAGGTACAGCTGCTGCTGAACATGTATTGCAATGACTATATGAACTATAATGATGGCACGTGCTGCAGCAGCGCGGAACCATATACGAATCTGCAGATTGTCTCGTACGCCATATTTGGTGTCTGCATGACGCTTGTATTGGTCATGTTTTTGCGCCGTTGGATACTGCACATGCGCGGGCGCACTTTCTACGTGCCACTACGTCAGCAACCGTCCACATCTTCCGGCGTCAGTGCGGTCAACGCCATCACTGCCACGGACTATGCCACGCCGATCGTTGCGCTCGCACTGCTCGGCATCATCATGACGTATTTTTACCTGTGCGACCGCACCAACTTCTTCATGAAGGAGAACAAATACTACTCGGAGTTTAGTTTCTGGATTCCAGTGGGCTATGTGTTTGCGCTCGGACTGTTCTTCACTGAGGATTCACGCTTCACAAAAGTGCTTAACCGCGATCAGAGTGACGAGCTTAAGGGCTGGATACTTCTGGTGGTGCTGATCTACTACATGACCGGCGCACATCGTGTGCTGCCCATACACATGCACATTAAACTGCTTATTAGCGGCTACTTCTTCCTCGCGGGCTACACGCACTTCACGCATAACTGGCAAACGGGCGGCAGTGCGAGCTTCGTGCGTTTCTTTCAGGTCATGTTTCGGTTGAATTTCATGACCGTTACGCTGTGTTTCTGTATGAATCGCCCGTATCAGTTTTATTACTTTGTTCCATTGCTCTCGTTTTGGCTGTGCGTCGTCTATTTTGTGCTGTCGCTGCCGCCACGGATCTCCGCCGCGTCCGTTGACTCGAATGCGCTGCATTACCTGTACCTTGTGGGCAAATTCGTCGGCTGCTTCAGCGTTATTACGATACTTTTCATGTCCGAAGTGTTCTTTGAGCGAATCTTCGTCACGCGTCCGTGGAAGGCGCTCTTCGTGACCACGGATGACGACATACACGAGTGGTGGTACCAGTGGAAGTTAGATCGCTATACGGTCACCTTCGGCATGATCTTCGCCGCATGCTTCCATGTGGCGCAGAAGTACAGCGTCTTCGATGACAACAACCACGGAAATCTGTTTGCGCGACGCACCTCGATTTCGGTGACGTTGCTGGCATTCATGGGCATGGGCATCTACACGGCGTTCTCGTTCCTTTGCCGCAACGAACAGAACTGCGAGGAGATTCACTCGTACATCGTCTTCATACCGATAATCGCGTACATCGTGCTGCGCAACATTTCCGGCATTTTGCGAACGCGCTATTCGAACTTCTTCGCTTGGTTCGGCCGCATCTCGCTGGAGCTGTTTATCTGCCAGTACCACATTTGGTTGGCGGCCGATCGGCATGGTGTGCTCGTGCTGCTGCCTGGCTTTCCGACCCTCAACATGATCATCACGTCGTTTATATTCGTTTGTGCATCGCACGAAGTGCACCGCATTACCCAGATACTAATGCCCTATGCCGTGCCCAACGATTGGAAGTTGGTCACGCGCAACTTCATCATTTTCCTTATCGTCCTTATACCCGTAGGCCGCTCCGACGGCATGTTTTGAAAGGCTGCTAGCGTAATCCAATTACAGAAGCGTTCACCTATTTTTAACTCCAAAGATCAGCTCAGCTCAGCTGCCGCATTGTTTAACTATAACAGCAGCAAAAAACAAATTAGAACAACAAAAAATAAAAAGTGAAAGCAATAGCAAAGACAAAAACAAAAACAGAAAGGAGCCAGTTAACAAAATGGCGTTAGTCTTATATTTACTACAATTTATTACAAACACACACATTTTTTACTGTTTGTTTTGAAACTGATGCATTAGGCTAAGCACAATTGTTGTACCGTATTCTAAGGCCAAAGTCGCATGTTTTTTTTTTTTTAAGTATTTTTAATAGCGTTAAAATTTTCGCGTAATTAATCCGTATATGTACTTATGAAATTATTGTAGCAATTAAAATGAACAATTAAAGAATGTATTATTGTAACCGGGAAAGTCGATAGATTTTTTTTTAAGCGTTTAAAAGTGGTTCATATTTGGATCTCGTTGTGATTATGGCAACGCGGGTCAGCTTAGAATGACCAGATTCCCTCGGAACCCATTGAATGAAACAAATTTTCAACAAATAATTATGATTTAATTTCTGATGAGCGATAAGACAACAATTCCAGGCAAAATATTAAAATAACAAAAACTCTGGATGAAGCAGTGGAGCGAGAGAGAGCCTGTTGTTGTTGCCATTGTTGCTGTACTCTTAATTACCAAAATCAAAGACATCGTCACCTTTAGCCACTTGCTGTTCTGCAGCAGCTTTGTTATCCTTTTCCATTGCTTGTAGCAATGCCAGATTGGCCTTAAGGAATGCGCTCCGCTCGTATTCTGCTATTTTCTGTGCCAAAATTAATTAAATACTCGCCAATAATAATGTGCATCTTAGTGTTTATAAGAATGACAATACCAGACTGCGTTCAAGGCGCAATTTTCGTTTGAGGCTGTCTCTCCAGAGAATTAACTGCGATGTTGACATCCTCTTGCGATCCATTATATATAAAAATATAAGCACGTGCTCTCGACTGGGACGGTGGTCGCTTCTTCTTTTCTTTCTGCACCAATAAAATCCAGCTAGTTGGTAATCTTTTGCTTTAAACTAATAATAAACAGAGAAAAGGTTAGGCAGCCAATTACATTAAATCTATGCAATGCGTTTGCAAAGCAAATAAAAAAATAAAAAACAAGAATTTTATTAGAAAAATTTTTCTACGAACAAAAAATTTCCTATGATCTTGATCTGAATAACAGTGTTATAATATTTGACTACAAATAAATTTCTAGACGCTGGAGTTTGTTTGCTACGATTACTTGATTTGAAGATTTTTTGCTTCACTTAGTTCTCTAGCAACAAACGAATTTTTAAAGTAGAGTTTCTGACCGGGTATCCGCGCGATTCTGGTAAGGTGAATTTTACGAAGATACGAATGAAAAAAGTGAAGAATTTGGTAAATTTAGTACAGAAGGGAGATGACTGCTGCATGGCTTTCTTACAAAAATGTTGTCATAAAGGTGGCTTTCTGAAGTATTTTGCGTTTCCTTTTAATTTAATAAAAATATTGATCATTTAACCTAGTTAAAGCTTAATTTAACTGCAAAGATAAATCCATGTGACTATTAAGAGAACTCAGATTAGCTGATTTGTTGGAATTTAACGGCATTTTTTAAATCTGTGCAGCTTAGATTCTCACTGAGTGGGCAACCCTAACAGAGTTGCAAGTAGTCTTTTGTGGTATTTTCACCCTAATAATCGAAATAAAAGCAGACCACTCAATTCAAATTGTTTTGTTGAAAAGTTGGTTGTTGCTACCTGAAATGTATGATTGTTGATTTTGAGGTATGTTCACTAAATAAATAATTAAAAATGTGAAACTTCTGAAAAGGTATGATGAAATAAGAACATTACATTAAAATTGAAACATGAATGAAAACCACAAAAACAGTTAGCGATGCAATATATTTGCAAATTTAATAGATATTTGCGAAGTGAAATAAAACCAATAGCTCAGAAGTAAGTAAAATCAACTCCAAGTAAATTCTAGTGGAAGTTGAAAAGTGAACATCAAATCTTTTGACGTTAATTCCTCGAGAAAGACGTGGAAGTGGAAATCAAAACCATGAGGATAATTACCAATTAGACAAAATACTGCGCGATATGCAATATATAAATTCTGCCCTTGGCATTGTGCAGGAACCAACCAATGAGGAAACCAATGATCCTTACCGGTGGGATTACTTGTAAAACAGCAAATATTTTAAATATTAAAATCGTAGAGACGAGGCAAACGCAGCCACTGAGCCGCCCAGCTGTTCAAATCTCACCAAATACTTACGTGGAGTAGGTGTACACTCGATATGTTTGATGACTTGGAAGCAAGATATTGTCATACTCGAAAATCAACCAGAACACGATCGCATAAACAGAGTTTGTAGTAGTTTGTGTTCGATTACCGTCTTTTGAAAAACTTGGAGGCATTACATAATAGACTATGATGTTAACGTATTAGAGATCTGTAGTCCATGGTTGAACATTTTTAAAGATGTTAGCAATTGAGTCCATCCTTCATTCTCTTATCGAACACCTGGATAAATTGACCAAAAAAAAAAAATGAAAGTAAGGGAAATCAACAGGGCGGTGTTTTTGGATTAAATATTTCACTTTATTTACGGCTTCAAGGTAAATATAACAAAGAAATGTCTATACACATATGAATATTGTTTAAAATACCTTAGCAAAGTAAAAGTAACTTGGATAACTTGGTGTTTTTGGCTTGCTAAGTATTTGCCATATGTAATGTATATTTATAAGTATGTATGTATGTATATATACATACATATTTACATATATATAAAATTGATCCATAAACATTAAATAGTTTTTTCTTTTAACAATAAAATATATGCTTTTTTTCTTCTTTTTTTTTTCTCATTCGAGAGTATAATAGAGTTCGTCCTGCTTAGCAAAATCGACAACAGTTTAGGTGAGACTACATAATCGGTTACACTACGAGTACAGGGAGTAGGACAGATAATTGCAGATTGTATTTATATGTTATATGGATTCTGCAGTTAAAAATCGTATCCTTATTTGCTAAATATTGCCAGGAGGATGCATGCGCGCTCAACTTTTTTACGGCAGCACGGCAAGCCAAAATAAGTAACGACTACAAAAGTGTTGCATATTTTTATGGGCGCTGGAATGCATGTCGGCTGATTATGCGTTTTAATGTTGCGGGTGGGTGTTGCGGATGCGCTGTTGCTGATTGACGGCTGTTGTACGGTGCTTATGTCATTGGCGTCTAGCCCCAAGTGCGCGTTCCGCCTACTTCTGTCCAGTGCATAATGGTTTGTTGTTGTTGTGATTGTTGTTGTTGTTGCATTGTTGCGGGTTGTACTGGTAACGGGTTAAACGGTGGTACTGCAAGTGTAACGCATCTGTACAGTTGAGATGGTGGCTGCTGTTGATGTCGTTGCCGTTGTTGCTGTTGTTGTTGTTTTTGGCTTGACGTCTCCTGACATTGTTGACCGTTGCGTTGATTATACTCCAAGTCGATGATATAGTAACGTTGCGGTGTTGTTGTTCTATTCGTTATTGTTTTTATAGTTGTAGCTTTATCGTTATATTCGCTATACTGCGGATACAACTATGCGGTCACATAATACTCACGCTGGCGTTTCTGACACTTTTCACGCGCAATATAACACAATGCAATCGTTATCAGTATGGCGATGGTCACGCCCATGCCGATGCTTACCCACATGATCTCCTCATTGATGCCGACATACGAACGGCCTGGCCCGTGCAGCGTACCAAATAAAAAACCGAGCGAGCGAGATAGCAAGAAAGAAAAGAAGAAAAAAGAGTGAGTTACAAAAGGTCAAAAATAAAAAAAAAATACGGTTATATATGTAGTATGCATGTATGTATATACAATCGGATGTGATGGGTATATGGTTATTTAATTTATTTACAGTTGAATAGCTTGTAATGCGTAACGGTGTTGTAGTTGTTGTTAACTTTTGCGCACAAATGAAAATTTTATTTATCACACGTCAGGTGCAAAATTTCAATATCATACCCCCCATATGCAATATGTGTGTATGCATGTATGTATACGAGTAAGTAAAATGTCGGATAGGCATGTATTCATTTTCCGTTGCCTTTGCTGTAGTCATCTTTGTTGTTGTTGTTGTTGTTGTTATTATTATTGCATGAATAGCACTTCTTCAATTGATGAATGTGGCTCTTCTCAATGCATTCATTTCAATAACAATTGCCACAACAAAGTAGGTTTCATCAACGTACACGCATGAGTACGTAAAGACAAAAAAGAATTCAAAACGATAAAATTAAAAAAAAAAACATAAACTTTAAAGCAAAAATCGATCATCATTATTATTTACAAAAGCTTATTGTACATGTACATCAGAATAAATGTACAGAATGTTGCATTGTTCATTTTAGCATACATTGTCTGTATTTAGCCGATAACCACAACCGCAACCAATGGTCGGGTCCGTGTCTGCATTCAGCAAACAACACACATTTGCATCCCCAAAAGCATTGCAGCCAAGCTCTGTCTGTTGCAATAATTGCACTTAAATGTGCCGAAAATTTAATACATTTCAATGTGAGAATATACAATATATATGTACATATTGTATGTATTGTACATAAATGAATAGAGGAAAAATCACAATGTCAATTATATGCGATTTATACCGCTAATTAATTATATTATACGCACGTGCCGTCATTTGCACTTATGCATATATGTACATATGTATGTATGTATATTTGTATATTCACCAATTATGCGTATACGATTGAGTGGACACCATATTCCCCCCGCTCAGTGTTCGTGGGGTAGCAAAGTGCACAAGTGACCGTTAAACAAGCACTTGGACATTTTAATGTGCCCTCAGTGAATGGTTTGTCGTAACGCTGCATGAGTACGTCCATTGCAGCTGCTTTAAACAAGCTAAACTATGCACCTGCGCTCTCATAAATTGCATCTTAATGGCATAACAAACTCAGCAAGCACTTTGTAAAGTAATTACAAGAAATTCAGTAAAATGACGGCATTCACAAATTATGTTATAAGCCATATTCCGACCAACACACTCCCCACCCTACACCACAGCATACGCACAAAAACAACAATTTTTGAGAATCCTATTTGGCCAGCCGGAGAGCTACGCTCAAGTGACGACGTTATTATCATGGCCGACGTAGTTATCGTTGTTGTCGCTGCTGTTGCATATTTTGCACAAATTAATGACAGCACTGCAACTTTTCGTAATGCTGCATAGCACAACTGATACGGCAACAATTTTTGCTGACACAGTCAAAGTTCGTTTGTGCTGTACAATGAGCAAGTAAGTCAGTTGTTTTTAAGTTGGGTCAAACCATCCGAACCATCTAAGCAACCTCACACCAATTATTCACCTCATTTTAATGGAGGGATGCAAATGCAAGTGCGAGTGCAAAGTGCGGCTGAGAGTGAGTGTGACTGACCACTTACCGTTATAATAATGGTTTGAATAACCGGCTTTGCCAGCCACACGTCCAGCTGGCATTTTGCTGCTGTTGTTGCTGTTACTATTGCTGTTGCTGTTGTTATTGCAATCGACGTGGTTGCCCCTGTTTAAGCTGCTGACTTGCTGGCTGCCCTTACTGAATTTAAAAGCTTATCGGTATTTGTTTTCACTCGATTTACGTGCTTATCTAATTTTGCTATGTTTTTATCGTCGTGCTGTTGTAGTTGTTCGTGGTGTTGTTAGGACAGCTTTATTAAAGGCGATTTGGCATTACTGCTGTTGTTAATACTAACAGCGTAAGATTCTTGTAAAAAGTTTGTCCTTATAAAAGCAATTACGAATTACTCACACAAAGCTGAAGATGAGTGACAATGTGGCTGCGACTGCGTTCCTGTTTTCTTGTATATCCTTGTCTTTTTTTCATCTCAATCTCTTTTAAATTTGTTTTCTTTTTTGTGCCAAATTTATTTTTTGGAATTTTTTATTTTGTTTGAAAACTTTTCTCGTATACTTTATTTAATTACAATTTAGTGTTTTTTCTTGTTATGCTTTTGTCGACCTTGGTCTCGTTCAACTTGTCCAGCATTTAATTATTTCGTGATAATACTCACAATGGCCGCCATAATGGCGACATCAATAAAAGTGCACGGATTACGGTGTAATTGCCTGAAAAAAAAGCAAATTGGTTATTGTCAAACAAATATAGTATCTTTTATACATTAAATATTAAAAGCTGTTTTATATGTTCTGCTTAACGTACTTTTAAAAAATCTTTAAATAAATAACGTTTTAATCGATTAAAATACGCAATTTTGCTAACCGATGACGTTTGTTGTTCAACACTGTCGCCAAGTCAACAGTTTTACAAGACAATTGCTCTTTCATTTACTCGCATTGAGGGACCAACTAACTAAACAAAGCGATTATGACAATGTATGTTTTAAAAAAAAATGTATGTGATAAAAAAAATTATGAATCATATGTTTTTAAGAGCAAATCAATTTATTCGAAGTTTATTGTTGATATTAAAAAAGTTTTGGCAACGCAGCGAGTTTATGTTGTAATATTTGTTACATACATAATATGTAGTTTGAAATTCTGTAGCAGCTTTAAACTCTGCTTTAATCTGACTCAGACAGTTTTTTTTACTAAAAGCTTGGTATATTCTAGTATTTTTTAATAAATATTCAAAAATGTTCTGCTTTTTCCAGACGGTCACACTGTAGCCAACAGCTGTTCGTGCAGTTTACCGGTAATTGCCGTTGTTGGTAAATATTTTGGGTCGTTGACGCTTAGAAAAAAAAACAAAAAAAAAAAAAAACGGTCAAAAACTTTTGGTGCTAATTACTATTAAAACGTATCTGTGAAATGGCTTGTGGCCAGTTTGAAAATTGTTGCTGTAAGTGAAGTTTTTGATTTTTTAAGTTTCTCTTTGTGTGAGTTTGTGACTTCTGCTATTCTTGATAACAGAATTCTTATCTAAAATTGATGAAATGTGTAAAAATGTATCGGTTCTTTTGAGATGACGTTATCAAGTACGATAAAAAAAATTAACACATATTAAGGGGCCCCAAAGACTAAATGTAATATGTGCGTTACATTTGACTTGTTCAGCATATGTTGTAATAGTAATTTTTGTGTATAGTAATATGACTAGCTGCTGACGACTGTCTGCTGAGCCAACCACTTAAACTGTTAAAAGCCTGACGCTTTAACTTTTGAACATGTTACATTTGTTTTGCTGCCTTGGCGCAGCATTTTTCATCTGCTCTAATTCAAATTTAAAGACTCACTCGCTGTTGGCCCTTGCATTTCGATTGTCTGGAAATTGCGGCTAAATATTTAATGACGGCACAACTACGAAACCAAGTAACGAACTTGCAAACTAATCGAATAAATGCATGATCAAGCATGCAAACTTTTGCCTGTGCAGCAGCTGAATTTAAATTGGCGCCCATCAGCTACACACAGTCGGCTCTACATACAATGTATATAAGTATGTACTAAGTACGCTGTTTTTAAGTTCATGAATTATTCAAGTTGGCAAAACTAGGAGTTCGTTTTTTTTTTTTTTTTTGGTCTTTTTGCTCTTTTGTTTTCAAATAAAATGTAAGAATTGCAGTTTGGCGTCAGAGTCGCGGCCACGCCTTGCTGGGGTGTGCATAAATCTTTTAATATTGCAATTTTCCAACTGTTGCCAGTAGCGCGTTCTGCTTCTGGTTCTGGTTCTGGTTCTGTTGTTGTCGGCAGCTGATAGTAATAATGACTGCCAGTTGGCCATGTAGGCGCTGTCCCACTGAAGACAAAAGAGGCAAGTGTGCCGCAAGCTGAGCGTGCAAAAAGAGAAATGTACCATTGCGGTAAAAACTATAAGGGGGAAAATGTAAAAACCACTAAAAGGAAATGGCAGCAAACCGAATGAATGCTGCAGGATAGCAAGATAGAACGAGCGCGTTCAGCCAACATCATGGGTTTGTCGATTTGTCCGCATGTCTGTCTGTCTGTCTGTCTGTCTCTTGGACTAACTATATATTTGCCAGTTTGAGGCTGGTTGTTTTTTTTTTTTTGTTTTTTTTTTACACAATGCCACTTTTTCTGTTGCGCTTCTGCACTTTGAGGTTCATTCCGTTCTCTCGCATTGCTTCTCTGCGTACACGTTACTCGCGGCATATGCCGAGGCTAAAAGGATGCGCCGCTACGGGATGCTGTGTTCAGTCAGAACTTGCACTTTACTTAACTACAACTTATCGCCTTACCAGCGCCATATGGAATGCATAAAGTAGAAAAACACAAAAACAAAAACAAAACACACAGAAATAAACAAAGGACTTTCCCTCTTAACATTCGCGTTTGACTTTCGCGCGCAATTCGAGTGCTGCTGCTGTTGCAGATCCTTGCCGCAGGCCAGTTCATGCGCCACCAAACCGACGCATCCGCGCGCTGGCATTTGGCAAGGCGCGCACATTCTGCATGTTAATTTGAATACTTACGCATTGTCTGCGCCACGGCAGCGCCATTGTGAACTGGCAGCGAAATTAAAAAAGTTTCACGTCGACAAATGAACGACCACCAGCCAGTGGCTGCTTACGATGCAATCAAATGCAATTGGCAACGAGGCAGCCAATGCTACCGACCTGACTCTGCTCAGCGGCCTATATGCACATTACATTGTATACATATGTATGTGTGTGTGTGTGTGTGTGTGTGTGTGTGTGTGTGTGTGTGTGTGTATTTATGTAAAGCATAGCAACGTAAACAAAGTGAATATATATTGAGCTGCAAAGACCGCAGGCGCCAGCGAAAATAATTAAAAATACTTTGCGCGCAGCGGCATCCTGCGAGGCTGCTTGGCAACGCCTTCTGCCTCTTTAAGTTGCATTTCTAGTTGTATACTTCTGCTTGGAACTGCTTTAGCACACAGCACGAATGACTAAGCAGCCTAAGCAGCAGCACTCATGTGCAGTTGATATCCTGTCTACACGTTCTGCTGTGCTCATGTGCGTCTGTGTTTGGCTGAGCTGCTTAGGTTTACTTTGGATGTGCAATATATGGTCTGTCTGTCAGTGTAGCCCTTGTCTTGTTGTTTGTCAACTCGTTCGCTTGGGCCACTAGCTGCGCACATGCACATTTGTAGCTTTGTTTGCCTGACAAGGTTGCGACACGCATTGCTATGCTTTGGTGTTTGGAAACACAGCCGACTGTTGATCGGCATGAATTGGCTGCAACGACATAGTCGACATGGCTAAACTATTGTAACTGTTCGCTTTTGATATTGCACGTGCCTGAGTCCACAGCCAGTGCCAGTGGCCATGAGTATGCCTCGCAGTGGCGCATATGCAATGCAAATCAAATGTTTTCATTAGCAATTGCGATGCGATATGGCGATTCTATGTCGTTGCAATAAATGCTATAACAATAGCAATAGCAACAACAACAACAACGAGAATCATGCAGAATGCATAACGCTGGCAGCTGATGGCTGGCGACATCGTCGTCATCGCCGCCGTTCGATTTGTGTTAGTTTCACACTCGCATTGCCTGCAGTCTGTTATCAGTCGACACACACACACTATGCATCCCATGCACCCCAGGCACCTCAGGCACACGATGGACGCTGGACACGTCATGCACTCGCCAGCAATCATCGTTGTTCGTGTGGCCGTCGTGTGCTCGGCATTGGCGGCGCTTCCGCGTTGGCGGAATTGCCGATAAGCGACATTTCCACAATGCGATTCGCTAGTCCGCAATGGCACGTCCAGTCGCACACGAGCAGGGAACATTCGTTGACGATGTGGCCGCAACGCAGACTAACAACTCAACTTGCAGCATTCCTGGAAGCGGAACCAATTGTGAACAACAAGCAGCTGCTGGACTTCGACATACGCAGCCGTGACATTGACTGGCATGAGCATGTGCTGCGCTTGCAGCCGCGCGGCCCGGCGTTCTGCCTGCAGCGCCAATTTCAGTTTATGAGCAATGTGCGCCTGCCCATGCGTGACTCCAATTGCCGCGAGGTGCTCGTCTGTCACGACATGATGGGCAACTATCTGGAGGACAGGTAAGCAGAGCCGTCGTATGCATTGCCTGCATAGCGAATTGCGCTGACATGTGTTGCCAACTTTTCCATGCTTCCAGACACTATCATGCCTCGGAGAAGTATGACGCGTATCGATTCTATCACTGGTCCGGCATCGACTATTTCTGCTACTTTAGTCACAAGTATGTGACGATACCGCCTTGCGGCTGGATCAATGCCGCGCACAGACACGGTGTGCGCATCTTGGGTAAGTGATCGCAGGCGAACTGCGCCTAACTGCACTGATTCCTGCTCTTTGTCGCACAGGCACGTACATTGTGGAGAACGCGGCCGGCAGCCAACTGCTGCGTGAAGTGCTGCAGAGCAGGCAAACCGTCGACGATGTGGTGGACGCGCTGACCAGGCTGTGCAAGCATTTCGTCTTCGACGGCTGGCTCGTGAATGTGGAAAGCGCCGTTGCGCCGGAACTCATGGAGAATCTTTAGTGAGTAAAGTGAGTCTTCCTTCGCAGCGTAGCGTGTACTGATGCAGCAAACTTGCACTATCCTCATTAGCTACTTTGTGGAACGTCTGCGCAGCGTTGTCGAAACGCAGCTAGAGCACGGCATCGTGTTCTGGTATGACAGCATCATCGACAGTGGCAAGGTCGACTGGCAGAATGAGCTGAATGAGAAGAACGTGCGCTTTGCGCGTAACAGCCATGCAACGCTGATCAACTACACGTGGAACGATCGCAGCCTGGAGCGGACAAAGCAAATCTGCGATCAGCAGCAGCTGGCACTGAAGCGCGTCTTCTTTGGCATCGATGTCTTTGGCCGCGGCCAGATTGCCAAATTTCGCACGAAAGTAACCTTGGCGCGCATTGTGCAGCAGCATTTCTCGACCTGCATTTTTGCGCCCGGCTGGACATACGAGACACTGCAAGAGTATGGCTACAACATAAAACAGCCATTAGGCGATCAGGTGCTCAACGATTCCTTTCTGCGACGCAACGACAAATGGTGGCACTCACTGTGGGAGCACTTTGCCACGCACGCCTACAACAACTTGCCCTTCTACACGGACTTCTGCCTCGGCTCGGGCCAGCTGCAATACGCACACGGCAAGCCGAGCCACACATTGCGCCCCGCCGTCAGCGACAGCGACAGCAGCAGCAGCAGACGCTTCTACAATCTGTCCAGGCAGTCGCTGCAGCCGTCGGTGCCGCTGTACGACTGTGCCGAGCGCTGCTACGACGATGCCTACAATGGCGGCTCGTGTCTGCGCCTGGTCAAGTGCGGGTCGCCGTTTCGCCTGCTGGTCTTGGACATGCAGCTGCCGCTGCGTGGCCTTGTTGTGGCCTACGCCTGCAAGCTGCACACCACAGCCGAGCAGATCGACTGTGTGCTGCGCTTCTGCGATGCCGACGATCGGCAGCAGCAGCGTGACTGCTACCTCTTCTGCGGTGACTATTACGACATGCAGATCTATCAGCAGGGCCGCTGCTACGTCTCGCCCTACAAGCCCGCCCACATGCAGCTGCTGACGAGCAGCTTGACCGCGCCGCAGCTGCCCAAGCAACTGGTGCCGGGCCAAGTGTCGGACTGGCGTGTCTGCTACTACGTCGTGGGCTTCGATGCGCCGGTGCGGCTGCTCGACTTCGGCGTGCTGTATCGCAATGCAGCGCCGCCCAGCGGCCAGCCGGCAGCAGCTGCACTGCTCGGCGCTGTGTACTTGCAGCAGTTTGACCTGAGCGTGCATCGGTTTCCCGAGACAAGCAACTATTCGTACATCGAGGCACGCGGCCAGCAACTGTACAACACGGCGCCACTCTGAGCTCTGCGGCGACAGGCACACAGGCGACGCGGCCTGCCAAATCTTCGCCATTGGTTGTGCCATTGTGCAGACATTCCCACTAATAAATCCATTTAAATCCAGCGAAGCGCGCCTCTTTACTTTACACGGCGGCCGTCGTCGTGTTGCTGTCGACACTCGGGCGTATGTAGGTCAAGCGGGCATACGAAGCAATAACAATTAGTTGACCTCGCTGCTGAGTATTTTGTTTAGCTCACGCGCGCGCAGTGAACGGCGGCCTTGTGCGTTCGCTTACTTTTTGCCGCCAATGCATGGCCAAATGATGTTTGCCAAATGTTGGCATGTTATCCTTTGTCGCCATTGTTATTGGTAACCTAAGACTTCGCTTTGCTTGTTTGCCAAAAAACAAAAAAATAGAAAAAACGCGTCATGAAAGCACGCAGGCAGCAAAGCATTCAGCAGCATCGCACTACTGCCCTCTCATATGGCGATTTGCCGGCTGCAGTTTCATTCATGGCATGCGTAAGTGCGAGTAGACATGGGCTTGGCATTGTAGCCAACATGGCCAGTGACTGACAGCAGAGCCATCAAAGCCATCACAGTCGTCAGGGTCGTCCGGGTAGTTAGGGTCGTCACAGCAGCTGCATAACTGATTGACAAATTGCATGCTGAACTCTTGTATGCGTATAATTAAAATGCCGCAGTAACGTGTCCTGCTCGCATCGTTGGCTCATTGCGTTATTGCGTTTACCCGAAATAACTACAGGAAGTTGCCATGGCGGCAGCTGAAGTAGTCTGCAGAGAGCAACGCCGTCGCTGCCAGTGTCAGAGTCTGTGCCTTGGTTTCACATAATTCTAATTATGCAAAAATTTATTACAAACAAAGCCAGAGTGCCAGAGTGCACCAGAGTGCACACATATTTACTATGCGAGTGAGCGTAAACTTTTTCCATTTGGCATTTTTTTTTTTGTTTTTTTCTTTGGTGTCTCCGTTTTTGTTTTTTTTTGTGGTTTTTTTTTGTTTTTTGCTTTTTGTTTTATAGATATGCTGCTACGGAAACAAAACGAAACGGAAGAGGAAGCGTAAGCGAAAGTAGCTCGACTAGCATCAGCAGCAATAACAACACAAACAACAACAACAACATAAACAACAACAGCTATACCAAACAACTATCAACAACTCGCACTTAACACAACAGAACACAACGCATCGCAACGCAACACAACTCAGCTCAACTCGGCTGATTTATGTATGCAATGTCAGCTGAACCCGTGCCTGAGCCCATATACATCCTTGGCGACCCATTGCCCCCCTGCAGCCGCACGAGAGCAGCAACCCATGCATGCACGAGCGTGGCAAGTAACGTTTGTCTGCATTTAGGCGCCATGCATGTGACTGTGTGTGTGTGTGTGTGTGTGTGTGTGCGTGCGATGCAGTGGTGCAGGAGGGTGTGGCCATAAGCGCCTTCGCGCTAACGCCGGAGCATTATGAACTGTGGCACACACACACACATCTGTGTCGTTTATTCAGAAGAAATTGGTTTCATTTTGGTTATGATTTTTGCTTCTTTGACTGTGTTGCTCCTTTTTCATTTTTCCACTTGTCATTTTTTTTGGATTTTTTTTCTGCCTTACTTCTTTATCGTTACGATTATTATTATTATTATTTTTGTTGGTTTATTTGTTTTGTTCTGCACTTTGATTACTTTTTATAGCAAAACTTTTCGACATTTGAGCGCTTGGGCGCGTCCAAAACTTAAAAGTTTTCTGTTGCACATCTTCTTGGGCTGTTGTCAATGTCAGAACCTAATAAGAAAATGAAAGGCCGCCTAAGAGTTGTGCTCTTGTCGTTGTTGTTGTTGTTGTTGTTGTTGCTGTTGTTGCTGTTGCTGTCATTGCTGCTATTTTTATATGAGTCGGCATGAAAATTAGGCGAATTCGGCATTTATAGCCTTGACCGGATCCCACTGGACGCACAGTGCAAGTAACAGCCGCCCAAACTGCAGGTGAGCTGCCATTCAAAGTTGCACTACTAAGCGCAGAGAGAGAAGGCCGCAATGCCTCAGTGCTCAGCAAATTCAACGGATAAGTAACATTTCAGATATTTATTCGGCAATTTTTTATCATTATATACATACATACAAACATACATACAAACATACATACAAACATACATGCACACATAAACTGAGTAAACCAAAAAAAAACAAAAATTTATTTGACATAGATAGATGAGATTCCGTGTGGAATTTGGATCCACTGCAAAATGCTGATGCCACGCGTTCAAGGTTAAGTCATCATACCTCTGAAACTATTTGATGCAGTTGAATGAGATTGTGCACACATATGTATATGTATATGTACACTAAGGATATATGCAGCATTATAATACTTCTTTGTTGCCATGGATTTGAGGAGTTCCGAACTTTTGAGCCTCATAGTCTCTGGTGTTCTAGGCATTAATTTTATAGACAAAAATGCTGCCAAGCAAATTCTGAGACAATGTCGACTCTGCAGTAAAAGCTTTCATCTGCTATTTTTATACCCTGTACCAAAAAATGGTAAAGGGTAGATTAAAGTTGTGCAAATGTATGTAACAGGCAGAAGGAGGCGTGGCAGACCCCACAAAGTATATATATTCTTGATCAGCATCGAAAGGCGAGTCGATCTAGTCATGTCCGTCTGTCCGTCTGTCTGTATGAACAAACGGATCTCAGAAACGGTAAGACCTACAACCACCAAATTTGGCACGAAGACTCTGCCAATCCATAGGCATAACGAGTTTATTTTTTTTTTCGATATTCGATCTATAACATATAGCTGCCATAGGAATGATCGGCCCAAAAGCCATATTTAGTAACAAAAACCGCTTTATTTTTTATGATATGTTTACCAAATTTGGGATTTAATTGTTTTACCTAATGCCCAATCACATATCTAAAAACTATGTATATCGGTTCACTATATCATATAGCTGCCATAGGAACGATCGGCCAAGAAACAACATTTACTGAGAAAAACTTTTTTGTTTATTAAGCAATCGTTATCAAATTTTGGATTTACCAATTCTAAGTAATATCCAATAATATTCCCGAATATTATAAATATCCGTTTACTATAACATATAGCTGCCATAGGAAGGATCGGCCGAAAAACAACATTTACTGAGAAAAACTTTTTTGTTTATTAAGATATCGTTACCAAATTTTGGATTTATGGATTCTAAGTAAATTCAAATCATATTCCTAAATATGATAAATATCGGTGCACTATAACATATAGATGCCATAGGAACGATCAACCGAAAAAAGGCTTTTACAAAAAAAAAAATTTCTTTTTCTTGAGATATCCTTACATAATGAGTACAAAATATTAAAGCAACAAAAAAATATATTAAGTTTTGGCTTCGGTACAGGGTTTTCTATAGTCGGTTACGCCCGACTGCCCTGCCTTTCTAGTTTTATATATTATATGTATTATACGTTTTTTTCTATATTTACGCATGAGAATAAACCTAATCCTAGCATTTTAAGTCAACTAATGCCAAAATACGTAATTACTGAAAAAGTGAAACGCGCAAGCGATAAAGCAAGAGCCGGGATTAAACTGTAACTAAGCAGCGAGCACGATTCTTCAACGGCAGCGTCATGAGTTTCAACAGTTCAGCCATTTCGTTGTCAAGCAAATTGAAAGCATTTTAACTAAGCACTTAGCCATGGATTATTTTTTTTGTTTTGTTTTTTTTTTGCTGCGTTGCCATTTTGAGATTTTCTGACAGTCATCGCATCGTACATCAGTCAAGTCTGGCGTATAATGAATGCAATTTGTACATTATTGACTTTTATATTTCTATTTATTTTATGCCTCTGGCAGTTAAAAACTTTTCTCTGCTATTTAAAACGAAATAAAAATAAGCAGCAAATAAAAATAATAATACAATAAAAGAAAAAAAAAAACAAAAAAAAAAAATTATTGAAATGAGTGAAATAAATGCCCACAAGTTGGTTGCTTGGCTGCTTGGCTGCCTCTTTGCTTTGTTGGCTGTAAAGTGAAGCCATAAACGGGCAACTGCGTCGTAACAGCTGTGACACAGTTTCAATTTCAGTTTCGGCTTCAGCATCGGCATCGGCTTCAGATTATTTATTAAATTTTATTTTAACAAAATACGGGTTTATGCGAAAATAATTCGGTTGTTGTTGCCGTTGCCATTGTTGTTATTGTTGTTGTTGTTGTTGCTGCCTACGATAACGTGCACACGTGCACACGCAGCAATAACAGCAGCAACGACGGCAGTTTAACAATTTATATTTTATTTAGAAATTTTTTATTGTTATGTATTTTGTTTTTTTTTTTTTTTTTTTTTTTGGTTAATACGTTTAAATAAAAGAGCACACAAGAAACGAAACGCATTTAAGTCATACATACTCACATACACACATGCAAAGTCACATACATGTATGCACGTGTACACATGCGTACAATATATAAAAAGTCATGGCATAAGCGGCTATGCGGACTTAAGCAGCACAAAGTGTTTGTTGTTGTTGTTTGAAGCATTCTTTTTGAAATTGCATTTCATAGTCATTTATAAAAATCGGCTTGCAGTTTTAGTGTCACAGTCATTAGCTGCTGATGTTGTACCTGAATTGCCACTTGCTGCTGCTGCTGCTGGCGCTATGCCTGGTGTGTGCACAGCGTCCGCGTTGCTCTGGCCGTCCAGGTGAGCAGGGTGCCTAAGGCTGTGCGCTGCGAGTAGTATGCATTTTTGAATGCGTTTTGCTTCTTTAATTTTTTTTGTGACCATACAATATGCAGCGATTCAAAATTGCCAGGAAGCACGCAGCGCAGGACACGGCAATGGGGCCTCGTGTCGCCACAGTGCGGGGCGCATGTTTGCCTATGACAGACGCACGACCATCTGCTATGAGATATTCTATAGGGGCTGCGGTGGCAACGGTAATCGTTATTGCACACGAGAAGAGTGTCAGAGACGCTGTCGTGTCTGGTGCATGGAATAAATCCAAAGCACACATAACAAAAATAAATGCAAGAATACAATATACAATAAAAAACATAAATAAAAATAAAAAAATATTTAAATACTTACGAAAAACAAAAAAAAAAGAGATATGTCATGTGCATACATAATAAAAGTAAAATCATAACAATTTGCTGTGTGCGTGCATGACAGCACATGCAATATCCTGATACATATATATGCATATATAAATATATGCATAAATTTACAATATAAAAAGTGCACACACATCTGCACATGCACACGAAAGTGAGCAGGAAAAAATTAAAAATAGGAAAAAGGATATAAAATAAAATAATATAGAAAGAAAAACCAAAATAAGTGCTCAGCTAAATGGTTGCATAAATTATTTCTAAACAAATTGCGATAGTGGAAACAATTGCAGGCAGGAAGGCAGCAGCAGCAGCAGCAGCAGCAGCATCGACGGAAATGATGCTGTGCGTTAGTGTGTGCTCTGCTTATAGCAGCAACAACAACAACAACAAACAACAAGGTTAACAAACACAACTGTGCTCATTTTAAGCCATATAAAAATATTTGCATGTGCACGCAAAAAAGTGAAGTATACTTTTAGGCAAAAAATAAACAGCAACGCCAGCTTGTCGTTATTTTTGTTTAATTTCATTAAACCTTTATAAAAACTGGAAAAGAGGAAAAAAATGTACAAATAAAATAACAACAACAAAAAAAAAGTCAACACTTTAAAAATGTGTGTTTTGTGCAACATTTTGGTCGCATGCCATATGCTACGGAATTTATGCAAAGGATCTGCCGCAGAGTATGCACGAGGCGTGCGTGTAACAGAGCACAAAAACATGCGCATATAAATGTTATTGCTACAATGTCAATGTAAATGTTGTATTGACAACAACAACAACAATAACAATAACAAAAAATAAATAAACAAAAATGACTTAAATTGTAGAACATCGGGCACAGAATTAAACGCGAACGTATTGCGCATGAAAATTAAAGCATAACAATAAAAAGTGGAAAGAGCAAGGACACACATACATAAAATAGAAAACAAGAAAAATGTGCAAAAATGTGACAGGAAATAAAATCAACTTAGCTCGGGTATTTATTGTGTGGCAGCAAATGTGGCAAAAATCGTTGTCTACCTTGCGGTTGTTGCCTTTGTCGCAAATCTTTTGGGCGGCTTTGAGAGCCAAAAAAGGAGAAAAAAAACCCAAAAAAAAAAAGGATATAAAAAAAAGGAGCAAAACCGAAAAGGGCGACGATAAAACGACACCAGCGACACAATCCGACAGCGATACGCGTGGCTGGCGGGCACAAAGTGGGCAGCACGAGATGAGGTGTAGCGGTGCGATGCGATACGGTTGATAAATAAATAAATAAAAAAAAAAAAAAAATCACAAGAAGAAGAAGAAGATGTAGGAAATTTCAATGCATAGCTGCTGTCGACATAAATTTCTTATTCGATTGTTGTTCGCAAGTCAAACAGCAAAAGATGCTGCAGCAGAAGTTGATGGCAGCGCAGAGGCAAGGTGAAGCAGCTAAGCAGCGAGTGCGGGCAGCTGTTGCCGTGTAAGAAAAGTAAGCGACAAAGCTCTTAATGGCAGCACATACACACACACACACACACACACACACATACACACACACATACACACAGACAAACATTGGCAAGCCGTGCAAATTTGTAATAACATGCGAGCGAACACACGAACCTCTTAACTGCCAACCGACCAAGCAAAGAGACAGACAGACGGACAGTCAGACGGAGAGACGACAGGCGAAACGACGAACCGACACACGTGTTGACGCTCAGACATGTTATGCTGCGCTGCCCTGTCCTGTCCTGCTCTTCCCTTTTCCGCTGTTGCCTGCCTTCCTTCTGCTCTGCCTTACCTTACCCTGCCTTACTTTGGCTATGCAATCGCTCCATTACTCGTCGTGCTTTGCTGTTCTTTTCTGCTGTTCGGTTTTTTTTTTTTTTTTTTTTGTATTTGTTATTTTCGTTTTTTTTTTCTTGGTTTTTAATGCCTTTGCTGTCTCAACAGTGCAAAATGATTTTTCACACTCGTAAAAGTTTCGTGCGTGCACGCGCTGATGCTGGGCATGCGGGCGGCGGCGGTGCGTTGCGGCGCGATTGCGTGTAAACTCATTTTTCTAAGCTTCGGTTGCGTTCTTGTGGCGGCGGCCTTTGCCGTTTATGTTTTTCATTTTTTCATTTTCCTTTTTGGCTACTTCCGCTTGTTGTCGTTATTGTTATTGTTGTTGTTGTTGTTGTCATGTCGGTTAGTTTGCTTCACTGCTAAATGCGCAACGTGCATTACGTGTTACAACTTGCATACTTTCAGGCGTTAGCTGTCATGTAAAAAAAATCCTTGCTGAGCATTTTTCAGTTTTTTGCTCATTTTTTATTTTTTTTTCTTGTTTCTTTTTTTTTTGTTTTTTTTTTTTTTTACTTTGGTTTGATTTTAAAACATTCTCGCTTCAGGCTTAACAAAAAGCATAAAACATTTGTTTGCTTGTTCATTCCTTTTATTTTTCATTTATTTCACAATTTATTTATTTATTTGTTTACGCTTGCAGGCGTAATTATTTTTGCTTGCTTTATGTTGACAACATAGTCACGGCATGCAGGACACAAAGGGGACACTTCGTGTAGCTTTAATAGACATTTTTTTTTTTGTTTTTGTCAGCTGTACATTTTGCAACGCAACAGGCTTTGAATTATTTATGAACGCTCAACGCTGCGTATACGTATTATTTTATTGTTATGATTACTGGCGCTTGGGCGTGGCTTCCTTTATACAGCATATTTAAGCAAAATCAAAGCCCGGCATGTCTTGCGCCGTGCAGCACGTTACGCGTTACACGTTAGATCACGCACCCAGGCACGCGCACAGCCGACCGCAGCCCGTCCCCTACATGGTGGGTGGGCCATGAGTTATGCGTCTTCATTTACGTAGATTCTTCGTGCCAGATAGCCAATCAGCGCTCTAACGAGTTCGCGTCAACATAAAAGCCGTCAATGACACGTCATTTATCAAGTGCAGCAAATGTCAAAGGAGCAAAACAAAACGACACTTGCTGCAGATTTTAATGAGCAACAAAAAACTTTAAATGGGAAAAAAAAAAAATAAGCAGAAAAAATCACGAAAAAAAGCAGTCCTGCATGATGCGGATCGGTGCCATGCTGCTGCTGCTGCTGCTGCTGTTTACGTGCCACTTGCGGTTATTGTTGGCCATGGCATGCCGCAAATTTTCAAGAAATTTAAAACCAACCGAAATGTGGCTTAATAGCCGCAGCAGCAGCAGCAGCAGCATCAAGTAGAGTCAAGTCAAGTCGACAATCTATCAGGATTTCACATAAACAAAGCCACACACACACACACACACACACACACACACACGCATACAGATACAACCACGATGGCAGAGAACAACAAAACATGGACGGCCAAACAAATGAAGAAATGAATGAATAAAGGAACAATGTAATACGCCACGAGTCAACGCCAGTTCAACTCGTTCAAGCGTTTCACCTTACCCCCCCCCCCCCCCCCCCCTCTGCTGTGCTCTGCTCTGCTGTGCTGTTCCATGCTGCACTCCATTGTTATATGGGGGAATGAAGCCACGTGGCCTGGTTTGTGGTATGACGCAGCAGCAGCAGCAGCAGCAGCAGAAACTTGAAAAATTTGCGGCAAACTCGCATTTGACAGCAGCCAGCGTGGCAAGCCAAAGGCGAAACTACGCAAAGCTGCTGCGGCAGCATACAGAGAGAGAGAGAGAGAGAGTGAGAGAGATGCAAACAGATAGACAGAAAGACAGACCAACAGACAGACAGACAGACAGGAAGGCAGACTGGTAGACTGGCAGGGAGACGGTCCTGAAGGCGGGCGGTATGCCGCATGGTATGCAGCAGTCAGACACATCCTGGTCCGTTAGCCAGCCACGTTATGGTGCTCAGTGCTCGGTGCTGGCAGCGTTTAAGGCGCTGAATAACCGACTGACAGCAAATAGTGGAACAAACTCGCAGTCGTATGCTTCACGCAATCAATTGCTTGTGTGGGTGTCGCATGTGTGTGTGTGTGTGTGTGTGTGTGTGTGTGTGTGCATTGTCGCCTGCTTTGAAGTGAAGTATGTAATTTTATTTGCTTAACTTTGTCGTCCTCAATAAAATAATCAAGAAAAAGAAAACTGCGCTGCCAACAATAACAATAACAACAACAACAAATACCATAAACAACGCAGCATTGTGTTAGGTTAAAAACGAACATAACAAAACGAAGCAAACAGAAAACCAAATAAAACCATAAAAGAATGTGTCAAGCGGCAAAGTCGCAGCAGAAATACCATGAAAAGAAAGAGCTGCTCAAAAAAAAATAAATCGAAAATTATCCATTCCTTGGCCTTAAATTTATGACAGCCTTAATGGAGTGGACCGCATAATTGACTGTGGAGTTGAAAATTCTCTAGCACGCAGGACACTCGGCAATGGAATTGTCATGGACAGCGCCGGAAACAACATTCTCTCACATTGTCTCTTTGAACACGTTAAGTAAGCAGAGAAAATGGTCCCATCAATTGCAAATCTGCGATCACTAACGTAGGTCACAATTAGAATAGCATAATACTCAGCCATGATGATGATGATGATGATGTTGATCACGAGAATGTGGCCAGTAAACAGACTCATCGAATAATCTGAGCATGTGCAACTGTTGCTGTCACATAAATCATATAAAAATAAAAATATAACAATAATAATTTATTTAACTAACGCTAAACCAACACTTGGCTTGACAGCAGGGCAGACAGACAGCGCAGACAGACAGACAGCGCAGACAGGGAGGCAGGATCAATCGATGCTGCACAACGAAACCTTGAAGTGTGCTGCCAGTTGCGGCTCGTCGCTGTTAGATGTTACATGTCAAAGACATAAAGTCATTTCAAACTGTCTTAGTAGGCACAAGCGCAGAGAACAAGACAGCACAGCATAGGACACAGGCATGGCTGCGCCGAAGAGATGCCATAAATAAATGTTTAAACACGCATCAGCATAAAAATGACAATAAATCTAAGCAACATAAACTACCGTTGGCGGATGTACGTGTCCTTGTCATTGTCATAGTTGCCGCTCACGCTGTCACGCTGTCACGGTCCTCAGTCGACAGTCGACAGTCGACAATCGGCGGCAATCGGCAAGTCGCAGTCCCAGTCAGTGTCACTGCTGCGCTGTCCTGGCTCTGGCTCTGGCTACTATGCACATTGTTATTATTCTTGTTCATTTTGTTTTGGCTTGCGAGTTGAATTGCTTTGCTTTGCTTTTCTTTGCTTTTCTTTGCTTTATTTTGTTTAAGTTTTCAAGTGACTTCATGTTTAAATTTGTTGTTGGCTTTTTTTATTGTTGTTGTTGTTGTTGCTTATAGCCTTTGGCGCTATGCATCGCATGAAATGGCAGCCAGCACTCATTCTAGAGTGAACGGGTTAGGCATACTATGGCTGGCTATAAAAGTAATATTTAGACGTGCCACTGCCAAAAAAAAAAATAAAAAATTAAAAAAAATGAAGAAATAAAAAGTAAAAGAGATAAAGTCAAAAGCAAAGGCAAATGGCACGCCGAGCCAATGAGCATGCAAAACTTGTGCCTTAAATCAAAACAGATTTGAAATATTGAGATGTAAAACTGGGCAAAAACAAAAAAAAAAAACAGGGGACACACACAAAACCAAAAACACATAAAGACAACAAAGCATCAAACAAGCAAAAGGACACAAAAGGATACAAAAAGACGAGCAAAACGTGCGCCAAGAAAAATGCACAATGCGCAGGCAGTTGTGTCTAGTCCGGACTTCGGACTGCTTGGCTGCGAAGTCTTCCGCAACGTGTGTCCGCTTGACAGCGTCGGACGCATGCAAATTCTGATTTGGCGGCGTACTTCAACCAAAACGGATGCAAACAACACAAAAAAAAGTCAATGAGAAGAAGTAAAGCATAGCAGAGTGGATAGGAGCAGGGTAGAGTAGGGAAGGGCAGAAGCAAAAAACTCACAGAAAAGCAAGACAAATCGTGACAATTCTCGGTGGAGCATAAACACTACTCAACATTTTTCTAGGTGAAGTGCGCGCAGCTTAAGGCCAAATGGGGGCGGTCACCTTCAGGGTCAAATGCTAAACCGGAAAGGAAGTAATGAAAAACCCAAAGAGCACAAAGAGCAAAAGCACGATGAAAAAACCAAATTAAGCCTGAGCCGTAACATTTATTTTGCACATTTTGCTCATTTGTCGCACGCATGCCATCTCTTTCGCTCAGCTATGGACAGTGACACACTATTTGTCGGTACCATTGAACGCCTTTGCGTTGGTGTTCTGCACGACTGACGCCTCAGCGTGGCTTGTGCTGCAAATATTTTAAAAGCATACGAAAAAAAGAAAAACCCAAAAAAAAACACAAAATTAAAGTCGACAACCGCAGCAGGGGCAGCACGGAAACGGAAGTAACAGCATGCAGGAAATGACGTGCCACGTTTAAAGTTGCCCTCCCCGCTTGATGCCATCATGGCGTCGTGCCGTCGTGCGGTCGCCACTCAAGTGACACACATGCAAATATTTTGCAATTATTTTCGCTTGTCTTGCTGCGTTTTGCAGCTGCCCCTCCCCCGCACCGCGCTCCTCGCCGACGACGCATCGATGTGATAATCAGTGTGCGTCCAACGTTGATTGCCTGACACTCTGCCTGCCAGCATGCGAATGAGCAACGCGTGCCAACTGCCAATTGACTGCGACGCCAGGTTATGCAGCAGCAAATAAAAACATTTTAACACAATCGGCACGAGGCAAAGGGCAAAGGCAACGGCAGCAGTGCGCCATGAGCCGGGTGTCATGAGCAGCTGCACTGGCAACATTGTCACGGAAAATTAGTTACATTGTGCTGCTGCTGCTGCTGCTGCTGCCTTGCTAAATTGCAGTGTGCTGCGCTACTTCCGGTTGTCCTTTTTGTTTTTCATTTTCTTTGCATTTTTTTAAATTTTAAAAAATTTTTTTTTTTTTTTTGCTTTTGCATATGAGCTGCACTTGGCCGTCTGCGCGTCAGTCAAGTGTCGCATGCAATTAGTATTTCAATGGATATGTTAGTAGCTGCAACAACAAAACAACAACAACAACAACAACAATGCATGCCAAATCATCATGCAGCAATGACACAACAGGCAAACAGTTAAGAGGGCGCACAGACAGACAGACAGACAGCAGGCAGACGGACACAAATGAGTAGCGAGTCAGAGAGGCTATCAGACAGACAGACAGACGGACAGACAGACATAAGCAAAGTGCTTTTTGGTAAGCGTGTATGTGTGTATGTGTGTGTGACTTTTGGCTTTTCGTGCTGACCCAAGCCACGTTAGATCAAAACCAAAAAAAAAAAAAACTAACAAAAAGCTTAGCGCAACTTTTGTTTTTGGTTTTTTGTTTAGTTTAGTTTAGACATTTACGTTAGTTGAGTAGAGTTTGTGTAAGTTGTTGTTGTTGTTGTTGTATGTTAGTTTGCTAGCTTAACGCTTAGCCGGGCAATCTGCGTTGCACACACACACACACACAGACATGCACACAAACTTTGGCTACAAATGCGCGATTGGCCGCTGGTGAAGTGCCATAAGCTGCCTGCCATGCCATGCCATACCTCATACGGCGACTGGCCACTGACGACTGTCCACTGACGTCTGCCGACTGGCAGTTGGTATAAGTCCGCTTTAGGAAAGCGGCTGGCAGACAAGCCACTGGCTGCAGACACTTCGTTGCTGCAGGATTACCATAAGGATGCAGGCACACGTTTCGTCCCGAGGGCAGCGCAAAGCGGAACAATCGCTGACGCTGTGCTAATCTGCGGCTTGCGTCCTCTTAATCGCGCCGTGTCATGCCTTGAAGAGGCTTTCACGCATTTCTGGCGCACGGCTGTCGTTTGTGTTTTAGCATGCAGGATTTATTGTCGTATTTTGTTGTGGGCGTTGTTCAGTTTGCCAGTCGTGGCGGCATGCCGACACTGGGGAGTGGCTTGTCGCATCAATGTCGCACCAAGTGCTGACAGTTGGCAAAATGCTCACATGGACGCTTAATAAACGAATTAGCAACTGACACGTTGCAAAATGCAGAGCCTCTCTATGGTAAGCATTCCCATGCCACTGCACACATTTTGCATAAATTTTGTACATTTTTTAAGCTTTGCTTAAAGGCTGCACAACAACAACAACAGCAGCAGCAACAGCAGACAACTTCGACCATATAAAAAATGTTTTGCTTTTTCGATGTATGTCATGTGCAGATATCCTTCTTCTTTTATTTTTTCACTTTAGCTTGCGACGGTTTTTGTTTTTATTAACCTTTTCATTTTTGCATTCAATTCATCT